>PVJL010014753.1:0-19857 GCA_004026885.1 Lyroderma lyra
TACCCCTTGTTTTTAAAACAGCTGTTCTTATTGTTTTTAATAATTTTTTATTGTTAAACTTATTAGGGTGACATTGGTTATCAAGAATTACATAGGTTCCAGATGTACAATTCTACAGTGCATTGTCCATTTGTTGCATTATATACTCATCACCATATACTTGGCTCCACAACCCTCTTTTCCCACCCCTCCCTCTTTTCCCACCTTCTCCATCTTCTCCCATTCCCCCGCTTGCCCCCAGATAGCCACTAAACTAGTGACTGTGTCCATGAGTTTTGTTTGTTTGTTTTTTGTTGCTTTCAGTTTTATATTCCACATATGGATGAAGTCATATGATTCTTTTTTTTCTTTCTGGCTTATTTGGCTTAGCATGATGATCTCCAGGTCCATCCATTTTGTTGCAAATAGAAGTGTTTTTTTAACAGTTGAGTAATATTCCATTGTGTATACGTACCATGGTTTCTTTATCCAGTCATCTATCAAAAGGCACTTTGGTTGTTTCCATGTGTTGGCCACCATGAACAGCACTGTGATGAACATTGGAGTACCTAAGTCTTTGAAGACTAAATTTTTCAAATTTTGATTTGCTGAGTCACATGATAACTCCATTTCCAATTTTCTGAGGAATGTCTACATTGTCTTCCATAACAGTTGTATCAATTTGCATTTCCATCAACAATGTGCAAGAGTTCCTTTTTCTCCACCGCCTATCCAGCACGTGTTATTCCTTGCCTTGTTGATAATAGCCATTCTAATATGTGTGAGGTGGTATCTCATTCTGATTTTGACTTGTGTTCACCTGATAGCTAATGAAGATGAGCATTTTTTCATATATCTATTGGCCAATTGTATTTCTGCATGGGAGAAGTGTCTGTTTAGGTCCTCTGACCACTTTTTAATTGGGTTGTTCGGTTTTTTTTTGTTGTTGTTTTTTGTTTATTATTTCTTCATATATTTTAGATATTAGACTCTTATCAGATGCGTAGTTTGCAAATATTTTCTCCCATTCTGTTTGCTGTCTCTTTGTTTTGTTGATGGTTTCTGTTGCTGTGAAGAAGCTTTTTAGTTTGATATAGTCCCATTCATTTATTTTTTATTTTACCTCCCTTGCCTTTGAGGTCAGGTTCATGAAGTCTTCCTCGAGTCCTAGGTCTATAAGTTCAGTACCAATGTAAAATGGCTCAGTGCCTATCTTAATGTAAAATAGTGGAAATGAGATAATAAGTTAGGAAAGATAAAGTGCTGCACTAAAAGAACAAACTATAGATTTAATTTTGCATTGATACCACAGTTAAATATTGATAATAATGATCCAGTATTGCACAAACTTTTAATGTTTTATTAATATTCATTTGTGTTATCTGAAAAATCTATAATAATTTTTATGCAGATCACTAGTCCAATAAAACATTGTTAGTGAGATTTTTAAGCATGTTTTGATGCACTTAGTTTCAAAAGATGTAAAATACAGTCTTTAATCTGGACTTGCATTAAGTTTGTTGTGGTACTTATATTTTTATGAAAGAGTAAGAAAGAAGACTCTCTCCACTAGGTCAGTATTCATAAATAGCAACAGGTATTTGAGTGCCTTTTCCCTGAGCTATTCCTATTCCCCACTGACATCTACCCAGAAAGTTCTAAGATACTTTCTTTTAAAAATCAGAATTTAAAGAAGAATCTGTTGAAAGTTCAATTAACTGCTCTCTTTCATTGATTGATAGTTTAGATTCTTTGAAGAATTCTTCATTGAAGGGACCTGCACTCTAGTTGTTTTCTTTTCCAAATTGAGGGAAATACTTACAAAGGACACTTTAAAAACTTCCACATGACTTACAATATTCTCTTTTATGTTTTGGAATAGGTACAAGGCATTCTCAGATAAGAAGTCGTGCAGTTTAAAAAACGTTAGGTTGACCTCTTTTAATACACTATTTCTAAAAGTCCAATTCTTTAGTCATTGACACAAAAATTGTGAATATAGTGATTGAGTTGTTTTGAAGTCCCAAATTGAGTTTATTTATTTCTAGAAAAATATCTGATAAATATGCAAGACTTTGAAGCCAATCACTGTTCTAAAAATTGGAAGCAAGAGAGAAATGATGGTCTTCAAAAAACTACCTGGATTTCATGTTTAAGTTCAAATATCCATGTAAGTACTTTGCCAGGAGATAGCTGCCTTACCTTCATATACAAAAGTAATGTGCTGTGAATGCTGTTCATTTCTTCACACAGCACACTAAACAACCTGGAGTTTTGTGGTTGTGACTTAATAAAATTTACAACTTTTACAGTTTCATTAAGAACATCTTTCAGTTCACTAGGAAATGGCTTGGATGCAAGACTTTGTCTATGAATGCAACAGTGAGTCCATGGTACATAGGGAGCTACTTCTTTAATTCAGCCATGTAAACCTATAAAATAACCTGACATCGATTTGCCTTCTACATTATATACACTACAACTAAACTAATGTTCTTTTCAATGAAATAACCATTGATTGCATAAAAATATCTTTGCCTATGGTACACTCTATCAATAGAAAACAAAGCAACAGGTTCTCTTTAATTTCACTTCCTACCATGTACCTCATGATGGCAAGCATAACAGATAAATCTGCAACATCTACACTTTCATCAACTTGAATGGAAAAGAAATTACTATTTCTAATTCTATCTACTACTATAGCTTCAACATCATCAGACATTTCCTGAATTCATTGAGAAATTATATTGTTTGAAATAAAGACAGTATTGATTTTGCAAAAATGTTCTTCCCCAAACATATAAAAAACAGTATTCTTAAAACAGGGAGAAATGAAATCTTTAGCTATGTTGTGTTTTTTACCACATTAAAAACACAACATGTGATAAGCAATGCAGTATGAAGCCTCAACTGCATTCTCCTTTTCTTTCTTTTCTGACATCATGTATGAAGTAACAATTGGATGATTTCCTAAGTGCTGAAAATAATGAATTTCTTTTGATGTTTCATTTCTAAATGTCACATGAATACAGAAGGTTTCATGCAACCATTGAATAATATTTCTCCACACAAAACACAGAAAAGCTTAGGACAGTCACCGTTCTCTACATGAAAACACACATTTAACATACTTTTCATCATATTTCCTTTTTTCCTGTGTAGTTTCTGAAGCATGCACCTTTTTGCTCTCTCTTGATGTGAGTGTACTCATACTTGTAGACAGGTTTTGAGAAGTACTTGGCTATGAGTTGTAATCAAGTTTTGTTATTTTTTTAACTTTTTCTATTTTCAATAACTGGTCCATAACTGACACACTTAAAATCCTGAAAATAATAATTGAACCTATGTTAAACATTAAATAAAACAAAAACTACTTGAAAAGAATCACAATTAAAGACAACACACTTTTACTCAGTTCATGACTAAACTTATCAAACAGTCTGGTTATGGGTATATTTATGTGTTTGGGGAAGTTCTAGAAACATCACAAATGGATTGTTTGGTAGAAGAACAATTTGGGAAAAAGGTTTATAGCCACTCTCTCGCCAATCATCATTTGCTAATGTGATATGATTTTGAAGTGTCTCCATTTTTGGTGATTCAAACTTAATACTTATTGTTCCATAATAATGTTTTGCATATTCTTACTTACTCATTTTTTTGCCATTATTAATTACTTTAATGTACCCCTGAACAGCCTATCAAATACCGCTGGGGGTACCCATACCACGTCTTGGAACCGATGGAAAAAGGAAAGCCCAGTAGGTTATCATCAGAATTCCCAGCAGAAATACTACAAGCCAGGAGATAATGGAATCAAATACTCAAACTATTGAAAGAGATAAATTATCAGCCAAAAATAATTGAGCCAGCAAATTTGTCCTTTATAAAGACCTTTTTAGATATACAGATACTGAGGGAATTTTCCACGAGTCCTGTGGTAATAACACTGAATGAGGTTATTTGATCTGAAAAGAAAAAAATAGATACTAAACCATGAGCAAGCTTAGTTAGAGACAGAGAAGATCAGGATGTGGCAATGTCTACACAGAATAGGGGAGTACATACTTGAACATATAGTAAAGGGTAAAGAAAATAAAAACTTTTAATAAAAGAGTAGAAGAAGAAAACTTCCTATTGCCACTCAAAAATCAACTTACAGAATGAATAGGGATAATTTGTGACAACGAAACAATAAATGGGAATGTTAATTGGGAAGGGTTAAAAGTCTAAATTAGCAAAGGAGAATAGAGATAAGATGCATGCTGAAGTAAAAAGACTACTGTATATATGCAAATTTTTTTTGCACAAACTTAGTGGTAATCACTCAGAAAGCAATCCAGAACTGTGACCCATATCATAGAAAAATGAGAAAACAGAGGAAAAAGATCACAGAATACCACCAAAGTAAAATAACAAACAAATACAAACATGCAAAGACACAATGGAGATACAGAGCTACCAGAATACATTGAATAAAATGGCTATAGGAGTTCCTCCTATATCAATAATCAACTTAAATGTAAATGGACTGAACTCACAAATAAAAACTCGCAGTGTAACCAATTGGATAAAAAAGCAGAACTAAACCATATGCTGTCTCCCAAGAGCCACATCTGAACTACAAGGACTAATATGGACTCAACATGAAAGGGTAGAAAATGATACACCAAGCAAATGGCATCCAGAGAGAAGCAGGTGAGCATACTTATAACTAATGAAACAGATGTCATGATTAAAAAGGTAACAGGAGACAAAGATGGACAATTTATAATCATAAAGAATACAATACACACCTGGAACCCATGCGATGTTTGCTGGTCAATGTCACTCCAGTAAATTTAACACTTAAAAAAATGGAATACAGCAAGAAGTCATGGCACTTTCCCAATTAGGAAGTACCAAAATTTCTAAACCAAATACTGACCGAGCTAAAGGAAGAAACTGACAAAAGCACAATTATATTTGGGAACCTAAACACCCCATTGACAGCCATGAATACATCATCAAAACAGAAAATCAATAATGAAATATCAGCTTGAAGTGATATGTTACAGCAAGTAACATATAATTGACATTTACAGAACACTTCACGCCAAAACACAAGACTATACATTTTTTTCTAGTGTGCCTAAAACATTCTCAAGGATAGACCATATGTTGGGACATAAAACTAGCTGTGGCAAATTTGAGAAGACTGCAACCATACCAAATGTATTCTCTGACCACAATGTTTTGAAATTGGAGATCAACTGAAAAAAAAAAAGGGCAGGAAAAACCACATACACACATGTGGAGATTAGTCAGCATCTTATTAAAATATGATCATGTGAAAGAAGAAATCTAAGAAGACATATAAAAATTACACAGAAATAAATGAGAATGAAAACACATAGTATTAAATTCATTGGGAGGCAGTGAAAGCAGTATTAAGAGGGAAATTTATATCATTATAGGCCTCTCTCAAGAAACAAGAAAAATACCAAAGAAACAGCGTAACCTTCTACCTTAAAGAAATAGCAAGAGAAGAACAAATGAAAACCAAATCAGAAGGAAATAAAAATCAGAGTAAAACTAAGTGAAATAGAGAACAAAAAACAATAGCAAAAATACAAAAGATCATACAAGAATACTATGAAGGATTATATGTCACTGAATTCAATAACCTAGAAGAAATGGACAAGTTTCTAAAAGTATATAGCCTACTTAGACTGAATCAAAAAGAACTGGATAATCTAAATAGACTGATCAACAGTAATGATATTGAAATGATCATCCAAAATCTCCCCAAAAGCAAAAATCCAAGACTGGATGGTTTCACTAGCAAATTCCACCAAACATTCAAAGAGGATTTAATATCTGTTTTCCTCAAAGTGTTCAAAAAGAATTGACGAACAGGTAGTACTTCCTAACTGATTTTTTGAGGCCAACATTATCTTGATACCTGGTAGTAATACACACACACACACACACACACACACACACACACACACACACCCCTACAACAGACCAATATTTCTGATGACCAAAGATGCAAAAATAATACATCAAATATAATAATACATTGAAAAGATTATACATCACAATTCAGTGGGATTCATTCCAGGGACACATATGCAAATCCATCAATGTGATACACCACATAAACAAAATAAAAGATTTAAACAATATTATATCCATTGATGCAGAAAAAACATTTAAGAACATACAACATTCAGGTATTAAAACAATTAAATGGGTATACAAGAAAAGTAGTAACATAATAAAGACCATACACAACAAACCTTCAGTTAATATACTACCTGATGCAAAACTGAAAGCTTTTCCTCTAAAATCAGGAACTAGACAGGAATATCCCGTCACCACTGTTATTCTACGTAGTATTGGTGATGAAAAAGAACTGACTATAATGTATTTTAATGTGGTTAAAACAATAATTTTTATCAACATGTATTGAAACACTTTTCATCTTATCTCCTATAACTACTAGCAAGTTTTTGTTAAACATTCCTCACTCCCTAAATATTATTTCACTTGTGGTAATTTTCCTTAAATCTTTAGCTAACATAATATACACATACACACACACACGACACAATCCTTTAGGATAAAAAGGTAAAGTTTTTTTTTTAAGAGTATTAAATATTTTATTTTATTATTTATTTATTTGTTATTAAATTTATTGGGGTGACATTGGTTGGTGAAATTACGTACGTTCCAGATGTACGGTTCTTTATCATCTACGAGGTAAAGTTTTAATTAAAATTTAATTATGAAAAAAAAAAAAAGAACTGACTATAGGTGGTGAGCATGTAATGCAATATATAGATAATGTATTATTGAATTGTACAGTTGAAACTTTTCTAATTGTCACCCCAATAGATTTAATAAACAAACAAAAAATAAATACATAAATGGTTAAAGTGAATAAAAAAGTAGAATGGTTGTTGCCAAGATCTAATGGAGGGATAAAATATTAGTTACTCATCAATAGTCCTAAAGTTTCATTTAAGAAAAGTGATTATCTTCTAGAGATAATTGTACCTATACTCAATAGTACTGTTGACTTAAAAATTATTTTAAAATGTAAAAGGTTGTTTCTCATATTAAGTATTCTTACCACAATATAATAACATTTTTAAAAAGTAAAAAAAAAAGTCTTTTAATTAAAAAGTACAAACACTTAGCTTCTTTTGCTTTATTTTCCTAATGATCTTTAGATTAATTTTATCATCTTGTAATAAAAAACAGTCCCCTGAAAGTCAAATTACCTTAAATATTTTTATCAATTTTCATTCACTGCATCTTTAAGTGCCTATTCTGAAAATCACTGAGCAGAGTCTTGCAGATATACAAGTAAACATGACATAGTGTTGCCTTTATAAAGCTTACTTTTAGTAAAGAAAATACACCATTAAACAGGCTAGTCACATTGTTTAAGGAGCTGTTTTAACAGTATATTTTCTTGCCAAATTGGTATCAAAAGCCTGGTGGCAAAGAATAATGAAGAAGCAGTTGGAATATGTTGGTGTGAGTCATTCAAGCCTTAACTTAAAATGTATTCCTAAATATTTAATTCATTACTAAAAGTATTTAATATTGAATTCATTACTAATTTTTAAAATCCCTTGCTAAAGTATGCCTATTTCTATGTGTACTATTGATCCTTAGTGCTTGTAATATTATTCGAACATGTGCCTGTGTGTGCGAGAGAGAGAGAGAGAGAGAGAGAGAGAGAGAGAGAGAAACAGTCACTTTGCATTTGTGTATTTAAGAACATGACTGTTTTAGTTCACCCTCTGTCCACAAGGAGTACAACTGAGCCAATGATGTATCAGACATTGAGAAAGCCTGTGGAAAAGAAAGAGTCAAGGACATATGTAGGCCTGGCATGCTTTTCAGTGTTCTAGCATCAGCTATATTTAAGGGGCCCTCTACCTAGAATTGTTACTTAGCTCAATGAACCAGGCTTAGTGGGGTATGAAATTAGTGTGGGAGAACCGAAACAGCCAGGTCAATACACAGATTTTTCCTGTGTCACAACCAGGAGACAGACTTCAGCCCAGAAGTGGGTTTAAATTTGAATCCTTTCCCATTCTCAATACTTCAAGAAAGTGGGTCTATTCTTCTAGCACCACCTTCCCATGTCCTCTCTGCCTGCCACAGTTTTAGCTCTGAAACCTGCCAGCCTGTTCATTTCTGCTCTGAAGATGATTGTCTCTTTGTCTCATGCATACACACAACAGACATAGCCACATGTACACAATCCATATAAAACCCCAAGACTGGCAGAGAGATGCTATATTTTTTCCCACTTTCTCAGATTTTAAAAGAATAATCATATAGAATGCAGATCTTTCTGTGTACCTTTGGTCCTAATCATATTGACCAAACTTTTGATCCATAGCCTGACCAGACTCACAGGCTCAACTTGGGAGTCTCTTATACAGGAAATGGCTGCAGGCTCAGCTTACTCTTATGCTGATCCAAGGGCAAGGACTGTTGAATGAAGTCTTTGCTAGACAAACTCTTTTGTGGTCTGGGGTTGATGTGGATCTTTCATGTTGGTAAGAACCACAGAAGTTGAGATTGCCAAAGGAATCCTCTAGCCTGGTCTATAGCCCTTCCAAAAACTTCAATTGGAGGTTTTTGTTTTGTTTCGTTTTATTCTGCTGCCTCCCTGGACACCTGCATTTGTGACCACATAGAGTCCAAACTGTTTCCTTAGAAGAAGCCTCCACATCTTCTCACAGCAATTCTTTTAGAAAGCTCTTCTTTCTTTATATTCTACTCCTCTTAAGTCATTCTAAGGAGGAAACAATTTTTATTCTCAAATCTCATTAAAGAAGAGGCACTCTTCTCTGGTCTGGCCACTTTGTGATTCATCAGTGGCCATAAATCTGTAGTGAGCATACTACAGATCACTGTACATCCCTTTACTAGATGTTACAGGGAGAAAAGGATTCGTTGAGCCTTCACTGAGTAGATCTTGCAACATGTTGAAGAAATGATACTAAGAGTTTAGGAGGCCTTTAAAATGTTTCAAATGGAGTAATAAAAACCAGTATTTGTATTAAGATGCTAATACACATTAGGTGGCTAAAAGAATGAAACATATTTTGGAAAATTGTGACAATTTTAGTGGGAGATAAAGTCATGGGATATAGTCAAAGAGAGAAGACCAATAAGCACATATTAAAAGAGTGCAAACTACATAAGTTGTGATAGTCAAGGTATGAATCAAGTCTGATTACCATCACATTAACACCTGTACTCACCTAACATAGCAGTCTGGACCCATTCTCCTGAAAATGAATAAATACAGGCTACCCCTGTTTAACACGGTTGTTAGGTTCCTTAAAATGTCATGTTATGCGAATCCATGTTATACAAAACAAAGAACTGGTACAAAAAAAGGTGGTTAGGATCCAAAAATTAAAAAAATACTATCATATTTATATAAGTAGGAGAAATGTCTTTATTATAGCAATTTTCACCAAAAGTATAACATATCAATATATATTAAATAATGTTTTCTTTGTCATCTCTGCTAAGCACCATTAAATGAGCATGTTTTCTTTTTGACAAGATATCTTCATCCTCTGAGCTTTCTTCAGCATAATCTTGACTTTCGTTCTGTACTGTTTTGCAAAAAATATGTTATTTTTGATTGCTTCCTTTTAGCTGAGAGGTCTTTATATATATGGTTATATGGTGCTAAGCACTTGTGAAGTTCTCTCTTAAATTTTGTGTTTCTTTCAGTGGAATGATCTTCACTTAGGAAATACAAATTGGATATCTTTGGCCCTTAAAAGCTCTTATAGCATTCCATAGTATTCAGGGATTTTCCTAATTTCAAATGAGGTATTCTTTGCTCTTAAAAGTTCTTATTACCTCCATGTTATTCTGGGATTTCTCTAATTCTCAAACTGTCTTAGAACAAAACCGTGTTATGGAAGTACCATGTTATACAGGGGTTATCTGTACATATTCAATTAGCTATTATCTGGGGCCTTATTTTCAAGTTCTAGCTTACCTAACCCCTGTGACCTTCCCAGTGCCTTTGTAATAATTATTATTTTGGGGCCAGGTAGAAGCACTTCGTTCTGATATATTTTGCAAACTTTCTGTCTTTCTCAATAGGCCTCTTACCTTGTTTCTCTTTTTCCTGTTCATCCAAAACATATTACCAGGAGGAGGGAGAGGAGGTTGGAAAGCTAAATATAAGGTGATGGAAAGAGAAGTCACATTAGGTGGTGAACTTATTATACATCAAGTTGACAATGCACTGTAGAATTGTATGCCTGAAACCTATGTAATCCTTGCTAACAGATTTCACCCCAATAAGTCTAACAATAAAAATGAATTAAAAAAAAAACATATGACCAGCTGACCCACAATCTAGGATCCTCTTAAACTAATGTTGATCAGTATAACAGGATCTCAGAAATCAGTGAGAAATTCCTTGCAGAGAAAGAATATTTTATAAAATCTTAGTGAGAAGTAGCTTTCTTTCCCGCTGATGCTCAATATTTGTTTCCTTCCCCCAAACAAATATTGAGCATCAGAGCCAAGTCTGCCTCACATTTGCCTCATGCTAGTCTTGTTGAGTATCTCTTATGTTCGGTACTAAAAATATGCAATGATTAGACAGTGGTCTTAAGAGAGACAGATAGATATTTGGTCAATTGTACCAGGTTAAGGGTTTAGTCCCAAAGGACCACAAACTACTTCAGATGCCAATCACAATCCCAGGTTGCCACCTTTGTTTCTGACTAACCAGCAGCAGACTGTCAGTTTCAACAATCCCTTTTATCTCAGGATGACAATCAAAAGTCCAGGTTACTCCCTGCACTTCTGACCAATTGGCTAAAATGAGAGGCTCCCATGTCACCCTCCTTGGATTGATCAATTTGCTAGAGCAGCACACAGAATTTGGAGAAATGTTTTATATATTAAATCGCTGGTTTCTAGTAACAGGATATAATTTAGGAACAGCCAGATGGAAAAGATGCATAGGGCAAGGAGTGGGGAAAAGGCATGGAGCTTCCACTCTCTCCCCAAATGAGCTTGCCCCAACATGTGTCCATCAACTTGGAAGATCTCTAAGCATTCTCTTTTTGTATTTTCATGAAGTCTTCTTTACATAGATATGATTGAGTAAGTCATTAGCCATTGGTGACAGATTCAACTTTCAGCTCTTTTTTCATTCCCAAAATTCAATGACTGGGACTGAAAATTCCAACCCTTTAACATGGCGGTTTCCTTTGGCAATCAGCCCACCATCTTAAGATGGGGGTTCAAAAGTCACCTTGTTAACATAATAAAAGAAGTTTTAATGCTCTTATGATGTAGTAAATTCTAAGGGTTTTAGATCTGTGCCAAAAAAGAGAATAAGACTAAAAATATATTTTTTATTATAGATCACCGTATCACAGTGACCTAAAGGGTATAGTCGATATAGCCTCCATTCTACATGAATGATGAAGAAAAATAAAAATTAGAATATTTAATAAATACCTAAACCTGTATCATTTGAACAAGCTGATTCATAAGGTTTAAGGCTTTTATTTTTTAAAAAATCAGATTTTGATTTCCTAATTGTTTATAATCTACTGTGGTATTTTCACTCTTAATACTAACATCACCCTTTATGTATAACCAGAATTATTTAAACACATACAAACACACACACACACACACACACACACATATATATTTATATATTTGTAATGTTAGCACTTTTTAGATTCTGTGATCACCATCTCTAAGTCACTCTGTTAATTATGATAAAATTTTATATCTTCAGGCTACACCTCAGGTTTTAACAGTTTGGTCAATTTCTCTACTCAAATATTATGGACCACAGAAAGTGAGAATTATATATTCTAATATTTTTGAATGTTTGTACTTATTTAAAAAATAAAGCTAAATGTAAAAGACCCAGGTTCCTGGGAAAGCTCTATGAGGACTAGGGTATGAACAAAAAAATATGGTATAGATTTTGTAGTTATGTTCTAGTGCCCTATATATAATAGAAATATGAGGCATAAATCCAGAACAAGGTTGTTACTTCAATATTCATGGTCCATGGTGGTCTATATCTAAGACCAGTAGAAACAAGACTCAGTCTCATCACTCAAAGTGTGTGCCCTCTACAAAAGGCAATCTTCCTGGGTAGACTCTTCTGAAATATGGTTATATGGCTCTTTTTCTCTGTGTTCGTTAACTGGAGCTTCAGGACCAACAGTAGTATAGCAAAGCTTTTTCTACCTCTACATGTCTCAGGTTACACTTTAACAATTACTTCCTCTAAGAGACCTCGTTTATCACACCAGCTTATGAAAGTCTTTCTTTGTTATTCTCTCTTGTATCAATCTTTTTGTTCCTTCATAGCAGTTCCTCAAAGCTGTAATTATTTATCATTATATTTTTTATTGTTATTTTCTTTTATTATCCAAATATAAGCTTCATAAAAGCAGGGAATATATGCATTAATCTATTATTCATACTTAGTAATTACTAAAATATAAGGGTTTCTCATTGAATAAATATTTGCAATGTTTTTTCAGTGCTGCTTGTCACTGGCTGCCCTGATCTCTCTTCTTCATGTCCATCAGAAAAGGGTTTAATGCATTCATACTCCTCCGTATTCTTCATAACATTAATCCCAATAACCTTAATTAACGTGTACCTTATTTCAATTTTACTTTTGCCAAGTTTAACAAGAAATTTAATGTTTGTTGGTTGCTCTAATTCAAGCTCCATCATTCTTGTCACGGCACCCAAAGCATGTAACAATAATAATAAATTTCACTCAATAAAACACCACTACACATTGACAGGAACAGACCTGGAAACACAAATATACCAAGGTTATGACACCTTACTGAGTTGTTTGTACAGTGCTGCCAACATAAGCACACAGTGGCAAGATTGTGAAGTCAATTTTCAGACCCCATATATCATCGTTTATCATGTTGGCTTCATGCATCTCTAGATGACAAGTAGGTACTCAAATTAAATTTGTAAATCAATGAATACCAACTTTTAAAGACTCCATCCTTCCTATACGTCTAATCTTAGATCTTAGCCATGTAGCCATATATATTTTGATAGCCCAAGCACTCTACCACAGATTCTGCTTCAAACGCACTTAATAAATGTTGCTAAATAAATGTCCAATCTCAAAACTAATTCAAAAAGCATCTAGTCTACATTACTGACCCACAATTTAGGCTTGTTGGAGAGCTGCATCAAATTTGTGAGTCACAAAGAAAAGAAAAAGTTCTGAGCAGAGGCTTCAGACTTCTTCAGAAGAAAGTTCCTCTGCATCTTCATAAGAATGTCTAAATTCAGTGTTCTACTCCCAAGAACACTTGCCAAAGAAGAAAGCCACTACCACCTCTACACATTTTCTTCCTCCAACTTTTAAGCCCAGGATCTTGAATCCCTCAGTCTCTGGGAATCTCAAAATTTTCTTTTGACAAGTTTAACTAAAATATCCACTATGTCTTGCTTTCTTACAGGTTTCTTGTGAGAATATAATGCAAGTATTTTTATTAGAACATATTTTATATTACTAAAAATTGCACTTGTGAACAAGATTTTGCTGAGTGCTCATTTTCTTTGGCAGGTCAGACCCTTAGGCCAGACCCTTCCTACCTTGAGTATCAAATGATCCCATTTTTACAAAATGTCTAGTTAAAACAACAATTAAATATTCCATTGCATTTACTATGGGCTGGGAACAATTGTGTTCCATTTATTAATACATTTAGTCCTTAAACCAATCCAATAATGTAGATACTATTGTATCTACATGCTTCAATGAATAATGTATTAGTCATAACAAATTACTAATTTTTAAAAAATCATGTCATCTTTTTGGTGAACAAACAAAAACACAGAAAGATGAAATGATTTGTTAAAAAGTACACAGCCAGTAGAAGCTGGCATCCTAAATCAGACTGTTTGATCCCAAAACCACTGTGCTAGATTGTGTATTGAGAAGATGTAATGATGGATTTTTAGAAAGCTGGAGAAGTCATAGCTGAATTATCCATGCTGGGACATTTAGGTAATTGTTTCAAGATGCAACAAATCTGAGTGAGCTGGAAGGGTCCTTAAAAGCAAAGATCCAAGTGATGCTTGGGTTACTTGTGAGGTATAATTGGAAGAGGAATAAATAGATTTGCATTGGTAGAAGTAAAATTTTGAAAAATGTTAGATTCTATTAGACTGAGTAAGGGTCGGGAAAGTCTCCGTCTCACTTGCAACTAGGATATGAGGTACTAGATCATAAAAACGCATACAGCCAAAATGCATAAGTAAAATAATACATATAAGCAAGTGTGTCTCTCGTAATATACCACCACATCAGAACACATCAGTTTTTTTTTTTTATTTAGAAACATCACTTTTCATTTTAACTTCAAAAACTGCTGTTAGGAGTGGTTTTATTTCAGTTAACAATGAAATAACTAAAACTCAGTGGTCAAGTGACTTCTGTAAGTTGCATATAAACCGTATGAGACTTGAGAGACTATCTTCTGCCCTATTCGGGAACGCTTTATCATGGATCATTCACTGTAGGGGGAGGTAGCAGTATTTGTAAAGCTCAGGAGGGGAATAGTTGGAGACAACAAGGCTGTGTCCAAAAGATAAGACTTTAAGATCTGGAAGGAACTGAAAATTTTGGCCTTTTCTTTCCTGGCTCAACCTTCCCAACACTGTGTGCACATTAACTCCTAAGGGTCAGTCACTGATGAAGCATTATCTTCCTCAATTTAATATTTTATCCCTGACACTTTGGGTTCCAGGGGAACACCTCGGTTTTTCTTATAATATCCTACACACAGACAGAACTTCCCTTGTGTCCTTTTCTGATTCTCACTCCTCTCTCTCTGGCCTTCCCTCCTTTGTCTTCTACAAGTCTTTCACATTTATTTCCCCCTGTATTTCACTGACCTTTAACATTCCACCTAAGACTTGTTCTGTCCTCTTCACTCACTGATTCTTATCTTGCCCACTTTGAGTGTCCTCTAAGTCACATAATCTTTAGGGCAAAGCTGACAAGCAATACGTATCTTTTAGGCACTGTTGAGTTAATAAGTGACCCACAGACATGTTGATTGCCTAGCTTTTCGACAGGGTAGTTGATTAATTCTAAGTCTCCCTCTAATTAGTACATAGCAGTTCATAAACCCTGTGTTTCCCACTGCTGGGCTTCTTCTCTTCTCCTTACTTGAGTGCTTCCATGGACACAATCAGACTCCTCCAAGTATTAGAATAGCAGACAGAGCCTCTTTAAAAATTATCAAAGATAGGGAGTTCCCTGGTGGTGGAGTGGTTTAAGGGTTTGTCGCTGGTGTTGTCGGTGCTGCAGCCTGAGTTTGATTCCCAGCCGGGGAACTACCCACATACAAAATAAAAAAAAAAAGAAAATGGTCAAGGGTAAAAACCTCAGCCTGCCAGTCAATCTGCATGTATGGAACATCTATGATGTTATAATGAATGTTGATTTCAGTGGAGGTGATGCCTGAACCATAACAACTACCCTTTAAACTTATATCCAAATTTTAAAAGATTACCATGTAATTTAAAAGAATCAGATTCTGTTGAACTCAATCAATTATGTTTCATTGCAATGTTAACTCTCCTTAGTGCCTTAGTGCCCCTGCAATGGCACGATGACAGTAGCAGATTCACACTCAGAGCCTTGTCACGGCAACAAGGTGACATGTATATCTTACTAATGTTTTAATGTATTAATATGTCTTATAGAAGAACTTCACAGTAGTAAACTCATATCCATTCCTCTGCATACAGGAAAAGATGGTTGCTGATTGGCAGCTCAGAATACATTGTGCTGTTTGTTAGTCTATTTTTATCGAACAGTGTCTCATTATAGTGATTTATTCCACATAACTCTGATAACATATCTCCAGGCTGGAATGATGTTTGTCCAGCTAGCATACACCAATAAGACACTCAAAGCACTTCTCTCAAGGCAATGAACCTGTTTCTGAGTGATTATCAGTCCCTCAGTTTCACTAGCTACTTTCCTGAACTTATGATATAATACAAAACTTATTTATTTTTTGATGGATGCTGAGTTTAATTTGGAACTATGCAGCAATTTAAAGCAGAGTATCTAATATCAAAGAATTCAAAGTCTGCCTCTGCTTTAATCTGAGAATGGTATATTTGACAAGTTTTTATTTCCATTTTTCTATAACTTTGGTTATTGTAGTGCCTTCACACTTCAATCTGATTTCAACTCTTGTGCACTAAATAGCTCATGGAACATAACGGGACAAAGAGAAAGCAGATTCAAATAGCTAAAGAAAGCGACAAAGGAAACATAATTTATCTCAGAGTCCTAAATCACACCAGGTATATCTGCCATTATTTCCATGAATTTTTTTACTTTTTACTTCTAAAATGTATTTGCCTACTAAGGAGGAGAAGAAAAATTATGGCTTTTCTATGTTTCAAAAATCTGTAAGAAGAGATTATTCAGAAGGCATGTTTTGAGGAAACTTTAGGATATATTTCTAAGGCTCATCACCTCTTGACTGACATATTACTGCCGTTCTCTCTAATTTTCAATAAACTAGTATTCTAAACCCCTCTGCCCTCCATACTCTGTTGCCTTTCAAGACAAGACACACTGAAGCCACTTACTGACTCGTTTGTCCATGCAATAAAAGTGATGCAAGAACCCTGAGCCTGGCCAAGTTCTTGGTACTAAAACAACCTCTTTGGATTATACCCAGAGGCAAGCTTCAAGGAGCATTTGCTAGAGAAAGTTCTCCCCAAGGCTCATTTTTGCCTTTTTACCTCTTTTTTTCTCTCCCATCATTGAGGATTTGGAGGTGTGGAACAGTGCTCCTCCCAGATTTCATCCTGTGTCATGTTATGGGCGCTGGCTTTGTCAACAGGAACACCTTAAAAATTAATTTTAAACATCATCTATGTATAGAAAAGAAAAGGTAGAGAGGATGTTTGCTTCCATTTTTTTTAGAGAACTCCCAGGACTTTGCTTCTATATCGTAACACATGTGAATAAAAGAATCAGAGCAGGGCATTAAATTGATCTATCAGAAAAGTTTCCCCACCCAACTTCCCTTGATTCTATTCTTCACATGGTCTGCTGAGACCATTACGATCTCAGAGCTCTGCTGTGTTTCATGGGTCTAACTCCATCAAAGAGAAACTGAATTTTGCAGTCCTTTATTTCTTTTTTTTTCTTGTATATTCTTTTTTTTTTTTTTTTTTTGGTATGTGGGTAGTTCCTGGCTGGGAATCAAATCCAGGCCACAGCATTGACAGTCCTGAAGCCTTAAGCCACTATGCCACCAGGGAACTCCTGCAATCCTTTATTTCTTATAAGCTCTTTCTCTATCTCTTCATCCCACCTCTGTATTATAAAGGATGGAAAAAGAAGAGAGAAACTTTTGAGGGTGTTGATCAAATGTACCTATTTGAAGCCTTTATAAAAGGTATTGTTATCCTGAATACCCTTTATACTTGTCTTTTATGGCAGGTCCCAGGATCATTGAGCCTAGAGAGAAAGTCAAGGAAGATTTTCTTTGATGAAATGCAAGTTACCCTGAATTCATTCTCAAGACCATGAGGAAAGGACAAACTCTGACTTAAAGAGTTGTGATCTTATATTTTTTAGGGTATCAGATGAAAACACAACTTAGGATGCCCAAATATTTGAAGGCATTATAGGGCTAAATAATAGAGATATAAAGAGAAGAACAGACACACAGTGAGACATGGGTCACTTTAAATTTTATTCATCTTCATCAACAATTTGTATTTTTATTAAAGACCACCTATGTTACTATAATGCATGAGGGAAAAAGACCTGTGATACCATTATCGTCCTGGTGCACACAGTCCAGAAGCTATGAAAGGAGAAATTCAGATGTCACATGTAATTACAGACTGACACAAAGCTGAAATGAGTAAAACCAAATAAGTAAACAAGTAAACAGTTCCTTGAAAGGATCTAAAGAACATCATTTACTTGATTGAAAGTCGCTCTAAAGATCTGGCTTCATGTTTGTTTTCTCCATGTTACTCATAAATCCAGTGAATTTGGAGGAATTTTAACTTTTTGTGACCAAGAAAAGGAGTAGAAATCAGAGACTACTTTTAATGCCAGTGTGACAGAGCCCAGACACAGGGTCCATTTATATGCAGAGAAGTGACTGGTCACTGAATCTCCCCTTGTGCAATCCTAGTATTTCATGTTCTGTCTTACATTTGTTGGAATATCTTTTTGATTCACTTTACAAACTTGAGTTGAGACATGGGTACTGGTTCTATGACTGGCCATAGGACCATTAACTCCTTTTCCCATGCCTAGATTGTAAACAAAATTAATTTGAATAGATAAATTGGAGCAAGAAGAGACCATTTTTCTTCTTCTGGTGAATAACATTCTCTCCATTTTCTTTGTTTCTCCTCACTTACATACCTAACCAACTCTTTCTCAACTCTGGTATGTTGCATATTTTGGGAACACCCATATAGCCAAATGTATGATGTACTTTCAAACTGAAATCATAATACTACCACTTTACTATCTGAAAATAGATATCTCTGTTCAGTAGTATTTGGGATTAGCGCATCAAGACAACAACCATTTGGATTACAATTATATCTGTCTTGTTATTACATAATTACATCTCTGTTGTTATATTATATATATTTTAACCATAATGATCAGTGATAATATTTAATAAATGTTTATCAAAACTTTAACTGAACAGACAGGTATATTGTTTTCTACAGTTGGCATATTGAATAGAGGACAAGGTAAATCTCATTTTTTTTCACTTAGTACAATTCTCTAGATGGCAACAAAATTCATGTAAGTGAAAAAAACTGGATGAATGTCTGGTATCAAGAATTTAGTTCCTAGGTATAGCAGAACCAATACATATAGAATATATGGGGAAATAAGGGGTTTGATTCAAACACTGGTGACCCATGCAATACATCCAAGAATAATATATCAGGTGCCAAAGACCCACCAAACAGGGTGAATTAATTAGCAAAAAAGGAAGTAAGCTGGACATTTGAGATAGATGTTAAGTCTTGTAAGCATGTTATATCATATAAAACATAGAAATAAATAGGATTAAGATGATGTTTTAAATAGTGGAGAGGTTAGTTTCCATTGACATACCTTACCTACCAAAAAGCTGTCAGCTTGTCCAGGTTTTCTGAGTAATTCCTTGAAGATCAGTGAGTCAAAGTTATGCTCTAGTATGAGATAGAGAGAATAAGCGAAATAGTCCACTCTGGATCTGCTTTGTTTTAATGCTATAGATGACAGGATTCATTAAAGGGGGGAAAAGGAAGTATATGTAGCTCATTGTTATATGGACTACACGAGGAACATGTTTTCCAAACCTATGGATAAATGTCAGACCAACTACAGTGACATAGAAGACCAAGATACAGCAGATGTGGGAGACACACGTGTTGAGGGCCTTGGCTCTTTCTTCTCCAGAAGCAATTCCCATGACAGTCTTAAGGATCAAAATGTAGGAAAACAAGATTATGAAAAAGTCCAACAATACCATTGCAAATACAACCACAACTGGATAGAGACGATTGAATGTTATGTCCCCACAGGATAATTTGATGACATCTTGGTGTAGACAGAAAGCATGGGACAGTACATGGGACCGACAATAGGGGAACCAGTGAAGGCGAATAATTGTTGGCATAATTGAAAGACCAGCTCTTGTCAATGCACCCATCCCAATTTTTATTACCCTGGTGTTGGTAAGGATGGAAGTATACCTCAAAGGTTTACAGATGGCAATGAAACGGTCATAGGCCATT
>PVJL010014754.1:0-26880 GCA_004026885.1 Lyroderma lyra
GGAGGGAGGAGGGAGGGAGGGGAGAAGGGAGGAGGCAGGGAGGGACGGGGGCAGCGGGAAGACAGCGCGCGGCACTGGGAAGGGTGGAACACTCGAGGGGCGGTGACCGGGAGGGTGAGATTCGCTAACGCCCCGGGGAGGGTGAGATTCCATCCGAGAAGCCTCAGAATTGGAGCCGGGCCGGGCAGCAGCACCCCGGAAGAAGCGGGGTTGGAGCGGACGCCGCCGCCACGCCGACAGGCGCGTCCCAGGAGCCGTGAGTGACGGTTGCGGGCGGCCGCGTCCCGCCCAGGGCAGGTGCGGTGACACAAGCTTTGAGGTCTGCGAAACGTACGCGACAAGAGACGAGTTTTCATAGACGGAGGCTGTCGCTGTGGAATGTAGTTCTTTGCGGGACGAGTTAGGGCGCCCAGCGGCCCCCGGGGTGGCTCAGCCGCCGAAGCATCAAACCCCCCAACCCGAGGGCCCGGGGTTCACGTCCACGCTCAGGTGCGGCCCTGACGCTTCACTCCAGTCACCTGTAGACGAGCTCAGGCGACCTTGACCTTCTTACCATGGTTAAAGGCTACTTAAAAATTGTCTAGGATTAGCATCACTGTGTTAGCTTTCCTGCACCATAAGGAATACCTTCCTTCTATTGATGGAAGTGTCACACTTCTCACAAAGCCCCTGGCCTTTGTCTCCTAATCGGATCACTATTTAGGCTTCTGCCTGCATCGGTGCTTCTCAGATAAATGCTTGTTGTCTCTCACTTTGAAAGGCCTTTTACTTTTAGGGTAACAGCTCTACTCTGGTTTCATTTAATGACTGTATTCCTTCTGAAGATAAACTGAACCAGTCTTGGATTTTGCAAGGAAATTTACAATCGTTGGTGATAGGAAAAAGGGTATTAGAACAATAACAAAAATAACTTCTGATTAATTGTTGCCACTTTACAATCCCTTCCGTGGTGTGGGGGTGACTTCATTCTAGAAGGTGGGGTGCCGTTTGGTTGGATTCTACTAGGATATGAAGGCCCTGAGAGCGAGGGTATTTATCTCTTTGACCTCTGAGGTTTCCTTGTATTCCTCCAGATGATAGACCTTACACAGAAGTTCTGTTCATGCTGCAAAAACAGTTCATAAACTAAAATCCCAAGACATTTGGAAACTGGGTTAGCCATTCATTTTGTGTTTTTGTTTTTTGTTTTTGTTTTTGTTTTGTTTTGTTTTGTTTTTGTTTTTAAGCTACTCTCCTTACCCTGGGCTTTAGAAATCTGTGAAAACTTAGGATATGGGCCTCTGTGCATTTTTTATGTGTGTGGTAGGTACTATAGATTTTTGTAAGACTTTAAATGGCTTTTGGACAGAAAGTCGAAGTTGTCACCTGGTGGAGACTGTGCATGCAAAGTAAGGTTGCATTTACTTTATAACTATCTCCCTCATTTCTGCTATGCCGCATGTCCCCAGGAGAACAACACTGTATCTGAAAGGCAGTGATGGTGGTGGTGGGGTTTCCTTCCTTAAACTGGACCTCAGAAATCCTCCCATGAGCAGGGCAGCGGAATCCTGTGTACCGAGACGTGTCTGCCATAAAAATATCAAATAGCTCCTTAACAGAAACGTGTATTAAAAGATCAAAACTGGTGTTCTGCAGATTGAATCTGTGGCCTGTCCTGGAGTCCTAATTCCATTGGTGCAAGATGAGGAATCGAGGCTTCAGGGACCCTCAGGGTGTCCCCCAAAGTGTGGCTCAATCAGCGAGGGCCTTGTCACTGAGCAGATTATTTAACCTTCATGCTTACGTTCGTTAAACAACTGACTCAAGTGCACAATTGCAGGGGAAACCAAGATGGAAAGTCAGACTCGGAAAGGAGTAAGATCTTTGGGCGTTTCCACTGAAGTCAACCGGCGGGTGCAAAGAGTGGGTCGAGCAGAGCAGAGAAGCCTGGGAGACCCCAAAAGCATCGCACTTGGAGACGGAGACGAGCAGGACACAGCAGATGGCTTTATAAACTCGAGGAGAGGCTGCGTCCAGTTCAGGGCTGAGCGCAGAAACTTCAGGAGGGATTCCGTGGACCTCTTCATAGTTCTTTCTGCATTTCCACCTTTGGGATTTCCCTGGGGTTTTAGAGTAAAAATAAATGAATCAAGGAGAGGGCGCGCACCCGCCAGGGCTCCGCGGGCTGGGGAGGAGCAAGGCGCTCAGAGCCCGCCTCTCTCCCCGCAGCCCGCCCCGCTGCTTGCTTTGCCTCCTCTGCCCGTTTAACTCCGCACTTCATCTGGAGTTCCCGCGCGTTCAAAGCCAGAAAGGACGGGGCGGGGGGCCTCTGTCACGGCGGGTCTTCCTTCATTCCTTCTAGAGACGCGTCAGCCCCTCAGCAGAGGCCCAGCAGTGACAGGGCCGCTACCACTTTGGCCGGTTTTAACTAACATGCAAAAAAAAAAAAAAAAAAGAGAGAGAGAGAGAGAGAGAGAGATGTAAAAGGAGAGGATCGCCGTCGTCAGTGCTTGAATTTGATTCGTTTTGCAAGGGGTTCTTGGAATTTGACAGAATGACGTCAGCGGGCAAAATCCTAGCAGAGGATGGTTTCGATCCATCGACCTCTGGGTTATGGGCCCAGCACGCTTCCGCTGCGCCACTCTGCTGCGCGATACAAGTCTTTTCCTGGTTTTATATGAAATTGAAGATGTCTCAATGGCCACCCACCTCTTAGCCATTTTCTCCCTTTTCTCCTAACTTCCGCTTTATATTCTGGGTCTGCCCTATGTTTCCTTCTCGAAATTGCTGCCCGCAAGCAAATCCCGAAGCCCGTTCTCAGGAACCTGGCATTCAGCCCGCTAGGACACGCGCAGGTTTTTAAGGGTCGGCTCCCCCGCCGCCGCCGCGGCCGCCGCCGCCCCCGCCCCGGCGCGCGTGCGCACTCTGCAGCCGGTCCGCTCGCGGGCGTGCACGATGCACTATGAAGCGCGACCACCGCGCAGAAGATGGAGACGTGGCGGAAGCGGCGGCGAAGGAAATCCTTTCGAGAATCGAGGCAGACGTGGAGACCTGCACAGATGACGGGAGGTTCGGTTCTGTTCCCCACCACGAGACCTTCCTTCACGAGAGGATAACGGGCGTTCCTGCAATGTTCATCACAGCGTGAATGCAAAACGGAGTAATGTGCGCGCGCGCTGACCCCTTAGTGGCCTATGGGGGTCGGACGTGGCATCAGAAAATAGGCTCAGATCGCTTTCTCGTCCCGCTGGGCCCGTTTTGGTCAGTGAAGCCTGGTTCTCCCAGACAAGGAATCCCGCAGAGCCTTTGAAAGCGTTTCCACCTCTTCCTTTCCTAGGAAACTCCCTTTCAGCTTTCCTTCTTGGTCTTCTCATCGACTGTCTTTCTTCTCCCACTCTCCAAGGATGTTCCTAGCAGCCTCCTGGAAAAAAGCGACTTTTCCTCTGATGCTTCTGAGGCCTCCTCTCCGCTCACGCAGGTCTTTCCCCCTTCTCTCTCGTAGGCACTTGGCCCAACAGTTATGAAAGCCCCAGGTAACCTTCCGGTGCTGGAACCTTCGCTCACACCTGAGCCCACGGCCACCTGCTGCCTGCTTATTCAAAACCAGACGAGACGTCTCCCCTCTCAGTTTCATGGCCACACGAGCATTCTTTTGTATGATCTGGATTATTCTAATGTTTAAAAAAAAATATCTCAGACACAGAAGGTGCTACTGGACAGGTGAAACTTTTAAATGGATTTTTACCATTTAAGACAGGTTATCAGTACTCCGAACTTCTGAAGGAACCAGAAATCACTATTCTCCAAGGGCAGAGAGAACACCAGTTTCTTGAGGTAAACCTGGACACCAATATACTGGCCCCAGAAGGGTGATTTTTACCACATGAAGACCAACCTCAGAAGATACCGATTAATTCTTTTTCTGAACTGTTCTTTCCTCCTCAGCTTGCCCTGTGAGCTCTGCACGGCATGGGTTCTACTCTTCATTTTTTTTTCTGCTGCAGACATTGTGTTGAGCCCCTAACAAAAAAGCCCTTTCCCAGGTGGTTTCACTCCCAGTAGCCTCCTGAGCTGTGTTAGCAGAATAAAACCACCGCTCTCCTAAAGAGAATCACTGGCCTCTGGTCTTGGAAGCCAGTAACATTTAGTCCTGAGGGAGTGCGCTCCTAGGAAAGTCTAGAAAGGAAGGTTTGGAAATGCCATCAGGACAGTTGTGGTCCAGGCCTTGGTGTTGTTAATGGCCCTGGATGAAAGTCTTCAAACGCTCAATGCAAAAGTTCTTATGCCAGGGTAAGTAACCTAAGTCCTGCAGGTGGGTCCTTCCAGTGGACATTTAGTCACTTAGCTTGATGCAGGGATCTGGCACACACTTCCTTCCTGTCACTCACCCCTTTACTGCCTCATCTTCTCAACACAGTTTAAAAATCTGTCGTCTTGCTGCATTTACATCCGCTTGTACACTCAGCTGCTGCACTTCACCAGTTCATATGCAGCCACTGCAGTCCACCTGATGCATATGGGTTGTTGCCTCCTACGGTCTGGTACCTCCAGTTGCTACAGACCCCACTAGGCAAGGTGAACCATGGAGCTGAGTTGGAATTTCACTGAGGGACATCCCTAGGAGGGAAATGGCTACTTAGTAATTTACAAGCAGCATAAGAAGAAAAAAAACTCAATGTCAAAGCTGAAAAACATGTAAGATCTTAATCTTAAGACCAAGATCTTAGACTATGTAGAACATCATAGAATGCAATTCTTTACCTTCATAAAATGATAGAAAAGACATCTAAGTTGCATCATTCTCAGAGGAAGCCATTAATTTTAACATCATGAGCATTTCTTTGCTATTGATGATTTTGAAATGTTTTCAGCAGTGTCTTAATCTTGAAGGACTTTCCCTCTTGGTGACATAGGCAGATTTTTGATAGAACATTAGAACAGAGTCTGTGTGGAAAAGCAGCGAAGATATCAGTAATTCTCTCCACAACAAAAACACAGGCTGGTCAGTTGCTCCACTAAAAAAAAAAAAAAAAAAAAAAAAAAAAAAAAAAAAAAAAAAAAAAAAAAAAAAAAAAAAAAAAAAAAAAAAAAAAAAAAAAAAAAAAAAAAAAAAAAAAAAAAAAAAAAAGAAAAAGAAAAAATAAAAACAAAAGCACAAGTTGTTTTAAATAGCCTTCTCTGCCAGTTTAGATCCTGGCAGGAGCAAAACACATTGTGTCAGAAGTGGGATTCGAACCCACGCCTCCATACGGAGACCAGAAGTCCCAACGCGGGAAGCACAAGCTTGAGTCTGGCGCCTTAGACCACTCGGCCATCCTGACACCCGGCAGTTTAGTGGCCAGAATGTCGCACTGCAGGCTGACGCCGACGGAATTTGTCAGCGGAGGACAGCGGTCTGAACCCGCCGAGAAACGGGAAGGCGGGAGAGTTCGGGTGTCGGCAAGGATCCCAACAACTCCTGTAGCCCTGAGACGAGGGACTGGGCACCGAGGGGCTCCCGCCTTGCCTCCCCTGCCATCGCACCCCCAGGGCAGGACCCCGCGGCCAGGACGCCACCTGTGACACGGGCGCCAGGGTCACTGTGTCCTTTCTCACTCACACCCTCATGCAGCAGATGCAGCTGGACGCTGACCCGGGGTCGGGGGAAGCTTTCAGTGAACAAACGGCCGACCCGCTGCGCAGGTCAGGAGAGGGTCTTCTCCGTGTTCTCAGCCCACCCGGACTGGGTAGTGCCGGAACTGGCCGCGACGTTCTGCCCTAGCCTGAGAACCTCCCAGGTGACCCCAGAAATCATGAAGCTCTGCCCAGGCTCCTGATCACCGCACCTGTGAGGGAGCGTATGGGCAGTCCGGTCTCCGCTCCCCGCCTCTTTACCTTGTGGACGCTGCTTCTCCGACTCAGTGTCCGCACGGCTCCCTGACCGGACGAGATGGGGGTTTTCCTGGTCTCTTTGCCAGCGCGCCCGTGGACAGAGCTCCTGTGTCCGGATCCAGCGACGCGAGTCCTCAGCCCGGAGCCACTTTGCGGCCGGGGACCCCCTCCGGCCCGACCCCGCTGCTCCCCGGGCCGCCCAGTCCTGTCCGCGCCGCTCGGGCCCCTCCTGACACCTGACATCGGGATTTGACACTAGGCACCGAGACTGAAGTCCAGACACCCAGGCGACCGTCAGGACGACAGGCGCGGCCGCGCGGAGGGCGCCCGGTCCTCTCCCCAACCCCGCACCTCGTCAGGGACCCCCCCACACACACACACCGCCCCGATGCACATAGACCCCTCACCGGAGGGGTGGGGGTCCTGCGGTTCCCGTGACCAAAGTCGAGGGAAGGGCATTTCGAGACTCAGAGCGGGAATCTGAATAAAGACCAGAAAAACGGAGAGGAGTGGAGGGTGCAACGACAAGTTCCCCAAAAAACAAAACCGAGAGTTGAAGATAGCCAACCTTAGGAAAAGAAGTTAAAAAGGCTGACGCGGCCGAGGCTCCGTAGCTCAGGGGTTAGAGCACTGGTCTCGTAAACCAGGGGCCGTGAGTTCGAATCTCACCGGAGCCTTCTGCGGCCTTGGTTTTTCCACCCGCGGTCCTTTCGCCCATTATGCCGCCCACTCAGTACAGAGGAAACAAGCACCCACCAAAGTAAGGAAACGGGCTCCTCTAGAGGACGGAAACGAAGTGCTGAGTCACCTGCGGTTCAGAGGCAGGAAGTCTCCGATGCTCAGTACTGAACCCTGTACACGTTTTTTCCCATATATGCATATCTGTGGTGAAGTTAAATTTATAAATTAGGCACAGCAAGAGGTGAACTATAGTAACTAACAATGAAATAGAACAATTGTTCTGTGAATATGGTCTCTCAAAATATCTTGCTGTGCTGTACTGTACACACCCTCTTCTTGTGATGATGTGAGATGATAAAACACCTACCTAACGAGAGGAGGTGAGGTGAGATGATGAGGTGAGGCCAGGTGAGATGAGCTGATGAGATGAGGTGAATGACGCCTGCATGGCGACATACTGTGTAGACCATCTATTTCAGGTGGTCCTGGATTGTGCAGCCATAACAATGGCAATGGTTGGATGACAGGAGCAGATGATGTCCAAATCTTTTGAGAGAGCATTGTAATCAGAAGTTGTCTCTCTTCCATTATCAAAGTCTGGCTGCAAAAGTTGGGATCCTTCAGCAACCATAAGGGTGGCTTTAATGTATTTATTTCTGGAAATTTTCATTTAATATTTTCAGACTGGTTAGCCTCGGGTAGCTGAAACCAGAGGAATCAAAACTTTGGGTGGGCGGAGGGCTACTGTATAAACCAGAAAAGAAACTATTTTGTATTGAGTTTCAATCATTTGCAACTTAGAGTCCTGACTAATTAGCCACTGGAGGACCAAAGAGATCATATTATAATTACTGATTTTATCATACTTACCTAATGGACGCTAACCTCCCCTGGACACATGAATTACATCTTATTTGAAAGCCTATCTCAGAGCCTTGCAGACTATGGACCCTCAAAACTGTTGAATGAAGCCTTGCAAAAGAAATGCAACCAGAGTGTGGAGAGTTTACGAATAGCTTAGGAGGTATATAAATTACCTGAAGGCTACGGAATTGAGGTCAACGAAAAGAGACGATTCTACCAAAATATGAAGTAATGAATCCTTCTGGTCTCGATGTTTTTCCCAAATTGAAATTCGCTGCTGGGGAGAAAAAGAACAACAACCCTTAATAACATCTGAATGGCCCACACAAATTGCCCAAATTAAAGATCTATATCAAAGATGAAAATAATAGAACTTCTCTACACCACATGTGCATTAAATAATTAATTATATAATAATACCCATGACATACAGACACATTTCTCAAGAAAGTACTCTGGGTTCTTGAAGCAATCCATCACACTTCACATGGCATCATGTTTGAAAGTTTTACTGTACATGGAAAAAGACTGGACAGGAACAGGTGATTCACTTACATTAAAGCCATTAAAGAGCAGCATCCTCTTGGGGGCAACTGAGGACTCTGGCTGCTCCCCGGAGTTGTCATGGTTCTTGATGTTTCCACGGTGACTTCGTGGACACGGTCCTCTCTGCTTGAAATATACCTTCATCCTTCTAGCCAAGTTCGACTGGTCCTTCAGGATTGAGCTCGTGTTTAACCTTACCCTCAGTCTCGGTGAGAGGTACCGGTTCATAGCACCATTTCTTCATATACTGCATAATAATTAATAATTGATGTATGTTTTCCTCTTTTTCTTACTAAAGTGACATTTTAATATAGGAACCAAGCTCTCTTTAGGACTGAATCACCACAAGCCACTCAGAATTCAAATATGTGTAATGAATAAATTTTAAAAAAATGAATACTTACTGTAACCTCAGAACCAGCTCTAACTGGCTCTATCCTGTTTCTTACAAAATACTGAGTTGTTTCACAGAGATAACAGAACAAAACTGCAAGCCATGCAGCAAAAGCCTGTGCAGAGGAGAAAATACTGCAAATTACCCCTGGAACCCAAGGACCAGGGCCATGACCGGAACCGGAACCAGAACCGGAAACTCTCTCAAAAGCAAAGGGTCTATTGTCCAGGAAGTCTGGTGCTGAGGCCCTTTAAGTCTTGCCCAGAGCCCTGGATTTGAGCTTTGTCTCCTCCCTCATTGCCAGTGGATTTTGCAATAAAGCCATTTCTTTCCTCAAAAGCAGGAGCCATTGTATTGGCTTTTATGAGCATGTGGCAATGAGCCCTTGCTTGGTAACACATTTCCAAACCTGCATGTTTCTCTACAGCGAGATGAAGTTATCGGGAGTCTTTAACTCTGTGTTAAAAGAAAATAACTTAGGAAACTAAAGCCATCTTTGTATAATTTTACTGTGTTACTGTCTATAATATTTGCAGTCCATCCACTGAAATTCAAGGGGTTAATTTGAACTCATATAGGTAAAATGCTGTGAATTGCGAGGCACCGTGACAATTCTTCTTGAGACCATAAGAGACGAGAAGACACAGGGCAAGCCCCTGCCCCCAAGACTGGAGACAGACGGTGAATACAGGGCGTCCCGGGCTCCCCAGAGCAGAGGCCCACGTCTCAGCGCGGCTCCTTCGTTACACAACTCTCCGCCTCACAGGCAGAACTACTCCATAAAAGCCAGAAGCCTTGGTGTATCTGTGTATGCAAGTCTGCTTTGACAGATGCAATCGTCCTGGGCCCAAAACAAAGAAAAGAGCAAACAAACACCAACAAAACTTTATCAATGGAGGACCCAGGGAGAAAACGAGGAAACCGGGTGGGCATTAGGTCGCAGCGGCGCAGACTGTCTGCCATGAGCCTCTAAAGGGGGTCCATGCAGGTGGAAGAGCAGGGTGGGGCCCCGGGGCGCGGGGGGAGCCGCCTCGATCTCTCCCTAACGGGCACGAAGCGGGAGGGGTCACTCCTCTGGCAGTTTTCCCGCCAGAGATGCCGGACCGGCTGGCTCTGCGTTCGAATGCGGCTTCCAGGCGGGCTGCGGGGTGGGTGGAGGTGAGGGGATGAGGGGCTCAGAGCGCAGCTGGCGACTCGGGAACGCGCGGCCCCAGCCCGGCTGCAGCGCGGCATGCTCGGCCTCTCGGCACCTGGGTCCCCGGGAAAGGCTGCTTTTCGGCGGCTCAGGGAAAGCATCGCGTCACTCTTCCCGGGGACATGGAAGCGTCGGGGTCGAATGGCGTTGAATCCGCCGGGCCAGCCTCGGGGAAGAAGGGCGCGGGTGCGGGTGACGGTGCGGATGACGGTGCAGGTGCGCATGCGGGTGCGGGTGCAAGTGCGGATGCAGGTGACGGCGTCGGTGCCAGTGTGGGTGCGGGTGCGAATGCAGGTGCGGGAGCCGGTGTGGGTGACGGTGCGGATGCGGGTGCTGGTGCGGATACGGGTGTGGGTGACAGTGCTGGTGCCAGTGCGGGTGCAAATGCGGGTGCGGATGCCGATGTAGGTGACGGTTCGGGTGCGGGTGCCGGTGCACGTGCGGGTGACGGTGCGGACGAGGATGAGGGTGTGGGTGGGAGTGCGGGTGCCGATGCGGGGCGCGCGCATCCCGTACGCCCAGATCTCTGCCCCGCGAGGCGCGGAGTCTCACGTGACTCCCCGACTGCGTACCGCTCGCGCGGGCGTCCCCCTAAAGCGCGCCCCAGTGGCGCAATCGGGCAGCGCGCCCCAGTGGCGCAATCGGGCAGCGCGCCCCAGTGGCGCAATCGGGCAGCGCGCCCCAGTGGCGCAATCGGGCAGCGCGCCCCAGTGGCGCAATCGGGCAGCGCGCCCCAGTGGCGCAATCGGGCAGCGCGCCCCAGTGGCGCAATCGGGCAGCGCGCCCCAGTGGCGCAATCGGGCAGCGCGCGGTGCTTACACGGCCGTGTGTGTGCGCGCGCGCGGGTGATGCCGAGGTCGCGAGTTCGAGCCTCCCCTGCAGCGTGTTTTCCTCCCTTCACGGTTTCGGTCATTGCAAGCTCATCCCCTTTTTCCGTCTTTACAGAAAAAGCGACAAAGAAGCTACACTGTCCATAGGCACACCGCGGCTATTCCCAATTCGGCCACTTTTAAACAGGAAGACACCACACACCAGAAGGAGGCGAACTGAGCTTTCCAAGCAACTCCGCTCCTCCTCCATCAGGACGCCGTGCAGCACGCAGGCTGCGCCGTGGAGCGTCTCCCTCCCTGTTTCCCGCTTTTTCCTTGGCGGCCGGAGGCTACACGACTCCTCTGCTCTCTGGGGGGCTCAGCAAGGCAACCATTGCGCTCTGCGCTTGCGCGCGGCGGGCCCGGGGTCACCAGGGCTGTGCAGAAGCTGCTCCCAGGCGTCCAGGCTGTGACGTGCGCGTTGTCTTCTGTCTCGTGCCCCTTCTGCACACGGGTATTCCCTCAGCTTTCCTCTGATAAGATACAGATTCTTTGTGTTACGTTAATTCCCTTGATGACAGGCTGTATCATTTCTCTCCCATTCAGTCCTCTTATTTGCACCCATAGTTATGCATCCTGCGGAGTGACCACGGGAAATTTCAGCAGAACTGTCACACCACCACGTGAGGAAATGATCAACCTCGAATGCACTCCTTTTCCTGTGCTCTTGATCTCAAACGCGGTCATTCCACAAATATGCAATGCCTATTTTCCCGCCAGGTTCATTCTAGGTCCTGAGGTTACCGCAGCGAAATAAAAAGATGAAACCTCTGCTCTCTGCCACCAAGTCCCAGTGGGGAGAAATAAACACAATGAACAATTAGAAATAAAAACACGATTAGACGAAGTGGTGATTAGTTTTATAGATAAGAGGTGTAGGCCATACCAACGTCTGGGCTGGGGCTGCTGTTTTATGTGAGATTATTACAGAACTCCTCTCTAAGCAAGTGACATTTAAGCAGAGTCCTGAGGGAGATAAGGGAGAAAGTCTTGTGCGCACACGTGGCGAAAGCGGGTCCAGGCAAGGGAAGGACTGCGAAGGCCTAGATGTGCACGGGGCCTCAGATGCGTCGTTAGAGAAGGTCAAGGAAAAGTACCAACATTTCACCATTGCATATGAGGCTAGCTGTAGGGTTTTTTCCTGGAAACTCTTTAGTAGATTAAAGAAGATACTTTTTATTCCTAGTTTGTATAAATTATGAATGACAATTGCACTTTATTAAATAATTTTCTGCAGGTGTTGAGATGTACATATAAATTTTTTCCTTTAATATTTAGTGTGGTAAAATATATTCATTATTGTATGTTAATCCAATCTTATAGAATAAGTTTCATGGGGTCATGATGGATTAGACTTTTAATACATTGCGGGATTCAATTTGTTAGTATCTTATTTAGAAATTTTCATCTATTTCCCAGAAATATATTGATCTGTCTTTTTCTTGCTTTGTAGTGTCCTGGTCAAGTTGTGATGTCAGCGTCATACTGACCCCATTAAATAAGCTGGCTTTCTCTTTTTTATGCTAATATTGATAATTTGTTTTCATTTTTTAATCATTTGCCAGTGATTTACTGACTCTCTTACTCTTGTCAAAGAACCAACTCTTTACTTTGTTTTTGTTTTTTCTATCATATATTTTGCTTCCATTTCAATGGTTTCTCTCTTATTTTTAGTGTCTCCTTCTTTTTGCTTTCTTAGTGCTAATTTGCTCTTTTTTATCTAATTTCTTGAAGTGGAGACTTAAATATTTGATTTACAACCTTTCTTTCAAACATATACATTTAGAGACATACATTTGCCCCTCAGCACTTCTTTAATTACATCTCACCACTTTTTTTCTCATTTATTTTTATTTTTCAATTACATTCGACATACACTATCACATTGGTTTCAGGTGTGCAGCATAGTGACGAGACATTTATATAACTTACAAATTCCTTACTCTGATACGTCTGGTTCCCATCTGACACCGTCTATAGTTATTACAATGTTACTGACTGTGTGCCCTATGCTGCACTGTTCATCTCTGTCACTATTTTGTGACGATGAATTGGTACTTCTTGATTTCTTTCCCTTTTTCACACACCCCTCCCATCCTCCTCCCATCACCCCAACCAATCTGGTACCCATCTGATGCCCCCCCATACTTACTGCAGCATTAGTGACTGTATTCCCACGTTATACCCTGTATCCCCATAACCATTACTCCGTAACCACCAGACTGAACTTCCCAACTCTTCCCCTTATTTCACCCCTCCCCCAACCCTCCTCCCACCTGGCAGCAAACCAAATGTTTTCTAGATCTTTGTATCCATTCCTGTTCCATTTGTTTATTTTCTTCTTTGGATTTCACCTATCAGCAAAGTCAACTCACATCTGTCTTCCTCTGTTTGACACTCCACTCAGTGCAGTACCCTCCATGTCTTTTGATGGAGCTTTTAATCCATTTAAATTGAAGGTAATTGTTGATGTGTGCCTATTGCCATTTTATTGTTCATAATTTTGCTCCCTCCTCCCCCCCCCCCAATCTTAAAGCAGTCCCTCTAACACTCCTTGTAATACTGGTTTGGTGGTGATGGTTTCCTTCAGCTTCTTCTTGTCTGGGAAGCTCTTTATTTGTCCCTCAATTGTGAATGACATCCTTGCTGGGTAGAGTGACCTTGATTGTAGGTCCTGGCTTTTCATCACATTGAATCTTTCCTGCCACTCCCTTCTGACCTGCAGAGTTTCTGTTGAGAAATCAGCTGACAGTCTTATGGGAGCTCCCTTATAAGTAGTTGCTCTTCTTTTGCTGCTTTTAGGATGCTCTCTTTGCCATTTTAATTGTAACGTGTCTTGGTGTGAGCCTATTTGGGTTTATCTTGTTTGGGATTCTCTGTGCTTTGTGAGCTCATATGTCTCTTTCCCTCACAGGTTAGGGATGTTGTCAGTCATTATTTCTTCAAGTAGGTTCTCAATTTCTTGCTTTCTCTCTCCTCCTTCTGTTGCCCCTATGGTGTCAATGTTGTTGCGCTTGATGTTGTCCCAGGGACCCCTTAAACTATCCTTATGTTTTTGGATTCTTTTTTTCTTTTTGCTGTTCTGATCAGATGTTTTCTGCTTGTCTTCCAATTCACTTATTTAATCCTTTGCTCCATCGAGTCTGCTGGTGATTCCTTCTATCATTCTGAATCTGTTATTACATTCTTCATTTCTGACTGGTTCTTTTTTTATGGTTTCTATGTCCTTTTTTATGCTGCTATCTCGCTGTTGAAGTTTTCACTAAGTTCCTTGAGCAACCTTAAAATCATCATTTTGAGCTCTGTATCTGATAGGTTGCCTGCCTCCATCTTGTTTAGTTCTTCTTCTGGAATTTTCTGCTGTTCTTTTACTTGAGATGTATTTTTTGTTTCCTCATTTTGGATACCTGTCTGTATTTGTTTCTCTGTATTAGGTAGAGGTGCTACATCTCCTAGTATTGTTGGATGGCCTTGTGTAGTAGGTGCCCTGTGGGGCTCTGGCACTCATTCCCTGGTCACCTGCACTGGGTGCTCCTATAGATTCTGGTTTGATGCCAGTGCTGTGCCTGGAGCTACTCAGCAAGAGTCTCAGAGCATGCCAATGCCTGTGGTCGCCAGCCTGGGGCCTGTGGACTTAGTTTTCCAAGGAAGATTGCAATGCAGGTGGGGGTGGCTGCTCATGGGAGAAAGTGCTGTGGAGTTGGTGGAGTTGGGTGAGGGGTGGTCCCAGTGAGTCAGGGTAGAGCAAATAAAGCTCAACAAATCAATCAGGTTCAGATTTGGCCACATGGGGGCGGGCACAATGCAGGAAAGATGGCACCCACCGGCCAGCTGCATAGAAGGAGGGTGCAGTCAGGAAAAATGGTGGCTGTCCTCCAGCCCTCACTCCAAAGCCACACACGTCAGTCTGCCTCCTCCTCCCTTCCCGCACCCCCCCCTCACCCACCCATGGCTCCAATGCCAGTCACTGTCCCTCTGCCAGAGCCCTGGGTGAGTACCCTTAAGTGACTGAGTCTGCGCAGGCACCTGGGTGAGGACGTCTGGGTTTCCTAGAGCCTTCTGTCCCAACCAGACAGTTGGAGTCCCCACTGTTTTTCACAGTCAGATGTTGTGGGGCTCCTCTTCCCAGCACCAGTGCTCCAGGCTCAGGAGCCCGGTATGGGGCCGGGGTCCCTTGCTCCTCTGGTGGGGGGTTACCTTTGCAGCTGAAATATCCCTCCAGATTCTCTACCACCCCCCAGAGGTTTTGCTTCTTTTGTGTCAGCGCCCCTCCTATGAGTCTCTCAGTTTCTGCCTTTGTTTTGTAGCTTTAGTTATAAAGCGTCTGTTCAGCTAGACTTCAGATGGTCCTCCATGTTGGTTGTTCAGTAATTTAGTTGTAATTCTAAAGTGTTCGTAGAACAAAGTAGGCACAATGTTTACCTACCCTGCCATCTTGGATCTTCCTTACCATTTTAAATATTCAGTTCTAAATTTAGAGATTTTTCTAGATACTTTATTTCATTGGTTTATAATTTAATTCTACTATGATGTGAGAGTATATTCTGCATAACTTAAATCCTTGAAAATCTGGTTTTTGGTTTCAAATATGGTCTATTTGGTGCTTCATGTACATTTGCAAATAATAAGCAGTCTGCCATTGTTGATTGTATTATTCTGGATATATCAATTTGGTCATGTTGGCAAATCATGCTGTTAAAATCTTTACCACCTCTAGTTTGTCCTTGTTTCTTGAATTTTCTGAGTTGTTTTTGTTTTGGTTTGTTTTGTTTTGAGAGCCTGACAAACGTCTATCTCCTCACCTCTGGAAGAACAGGAGACACCATGCTACCATGCTGCCCTTGAGACATTGGGAACTTTTTAGTGCCCAGTCTCCCATAGCTTCAAGTCTGGCAAATGTCTGGAAAGGAAGAGCCGCTGTGCGTTCTAGGCAGAGGTTTGACTCCAGCAGGACTGTGTGTTTTAGACACAGAAGAGAAGTACCAGATAGTTTACAATGGACATTTACAGCACAGAGAGATGGGGTGGATACGATAACAATGGGTGGTCTGCTCTGGTGCAGTGCAGTGGGCTGTGTCCTTAAGGGGCCTGGAAAAGATTACTCAGACATTTCAAAGGTGTGTTATCCTAGATGCAAAAAGACAACAGATAATTTCACTTAAGGTAAAGATTGATCTTGGTCAAGGAAGCTACAGGCTTAGGATGTGACCCGCTTTTAGTTAGAAAATTTTGTGTTCTAAACCTCCGACATGGTTACTCTTGGCCTCTGAATTTGCAGGGCCCACCGTGCAGGCCTCCCCTGAGCTTGTCAGGTTCAGTATGTGACCCCTTTTGTCATCCACAGAACGGATGACCCTCAGAGACAATATTTAGTGAAATAAGTCAGACGTAAGAATATGGATCTTACTTGATTCGCTGTATTGAAAATTAAAACAAGTGACAGTTGATGTAATGAGCGAGTTCAGACCAGTGACTCACTTTGGAGGGTGTCAAAGCAGAGGGTACGCAAAGGAGCCCATGGTTCCACAGGGATAGATTGTAACATGCAAAAATCATTAAGCCGTACTCTTAAGATCTGCGCACGTTACCGAATGTACTCGTAACTTATGCTTTAATAGAACAGAAGGGGAAGAGAAGGAAAATACCTGAAAGCATAGAAGCACAAAACTTGAAATGATCCCAAATGATGTGGTCTTGGATTCTAGGGCGTTTCCACTCCAGCAGGAAGCTCCGAATCACCACAGCCCTTGGCCATCGAGTTCTTGTCCCTGGGAACCATGTAGTGTCCTTCATCGCTGTGTTGTTTCGTTCTTCCTAGGAAACTCAGGAAACTTTGGGTGGATTTCCTCAGTCTGATTTTATGCTGGTACATTTTTTTTTTTTTTGAAATGGGCAAAACGTTTTATTTTCAGAAAACAAGACAAAGCTTTTCTTATTCTTTCTAAGACATCCAAAAAAGAAAGTGATTTGCTTATTTATTTTTTTAAAAAGGACTACTTAAAGTAATTAACAGGGGAAAAAAAAGGTGACTCAGGAGTTGGCTGAAATAGCTCAGTTGGGAGCTCGTGGGACAGAAGACCTAAAGGTCCTTGGTTCAGTTCTGGGTCCTGATGAAGTGCACTCTTTTCTTTTTTTCTAGCTGTGAAGGTCGCTCGATTTTAACATTTATGCGCCCTGCTCGCGTCCCCCAAATCTGGCGCTTCTGCAAACCACGCGGTCCTTGTCCACCGCCCCAGCAACGCACTCGGGCCCTGCTGGGGCTCCTGTTTCAGCAGCAGTGTCAGCGCCCAGGACGCCAGGGCCTAGGTGCTGACCACGTAGCTCCCCTTCGGTTTCTTTGCACCAACTTGAAAATCACAGGTCATTAGGTCACAAGTCCTTACATGGAAGCTTGCCGTTTACAATCCAGACTGGACTACACCTCTACACAAAAACTGCCCCGTGGATTGAGTTTCTAGTCCAGATCCGAAAAATCGAAGTAGTTGTAGGCTCTTTAGTGTGGTTTGTGAATGCGGCGTAAGTGTCTCTTTTTTGGTAGCAAAAAAGCAAGGAAAATAAATTCCTAGCAACTGCCGAAACTTAAAATCATTCTCTTAAAAAGAGAGCCCCAAGGCGGCGGCCGGTTAGCTCAGTTGGTTAGAGCGTGGTGCTAATAACGCCAAGGTCGCGGGTTCGATCCCCGTACGGGCCAGCTCCCTGTCCTCTGGCTTTTTGCCTTTCTCATCCACAGACTACATGGTCTGGGTTGTGTCACCCATCACCAAAAGGAGCGCGAACCCTGAACACTGCTGGAAAAGACATCACGCAAAACTGCGTGGTCTCGTTTTTCTTTAATGGCTCCCTGACGGCAGGCTTCCTCCGAGTGGTCCTTTATTCCCAGCTCCGCTCTTTCTCCAGTGCCGGAAGAAACGGAAGGTGGCAGGAAGAGGATGCTGCCGACCCCCGCTTTGTCTCGGTCAGCTCACACCCCACGTGGAGAGCGCATCAGAGGGATCCTTCCGGGAAGATGGACTCCGACCACGGTTTCAACGAGCAGAGCAGGGCAGCGGGAATTGAACCACCAACCTCCTGGTCCCGAGTCAGACGCCTCACCCATAACGCCACCGGCCGCGCGAGGAGGCGCGCTCTCCGTGTGAGGGCTGTTATACCTGTGAGCGGTGGTCGCGCCGCCTGATTCCTGACCCGGAAACGAATTCGTCTGGGGATCAGCAGGGTCGTCGCGGCAGGAGCGCGTCTCTGCGGACTCCGTCCCCTTTCCCTGCTCCGCACTCCGTTTCGCGGCCCCTCTTCCCGCCTTATCCAGCTACGTTAGCGCCCAGGTTTGAGCTCTCGTTACTGTTTCTCAGAATAGGCATGCGTTCACAAAATGCAATAAGAAGGCAAGAATTCAATGGCAGTATGCATTTTAAGAATCGCGTGTGATATAAAGAAACGTAGAAACCAGGCACTAATTTTCTAATATATATGAGATTGGCGTGTTAAGCAGGCGAAATAGCTGAAAATGCAAACGTGCTTTCTAAGAGGGATTTAGTCCTTGCAGATGGAGACGCCGTTGGTGTGGACTTGAAATGCAAGGCGAGCTCAGAAACCAAAATATGTAGTCTCTGTGCCTCAGTTTCCTCCTTTCTAGAAAGGGGTTTAGAGAGCACTTGGCAAATACAAAGTTTTCTCATTTTTATGCTTCTCCCCAACCTCTGATGTCAGGAGAGAGCCGAAGGATTGCTGCCCCGGAGTGCTTTAAAGCATCATAATCTCAGGAAGGAAAACTGCTCCCAGGATTTTCAACGACCCACGCGAGAACTGTGAGCGCTGCGAGCAGGATTTGAACCTGCGCGGGGAGACCCCACTGGATTTCGAGTCCAGCGCCTTAACCACTCGGCCATCACAGCCTCGGGTCAGGGGGTGCAGGTCATTCGTCACGCCCCGTGGGAGAAGGGATGTGACCACTGATTCCTGCGCGCCCTGTGGGAAAACTCCAGCCTTCCATACGTCACCTCATAGCCATTTCAACTTTGCAGATAGTCAGGCAAAAATACCTTGGCAATATGCTTGATTTAAGTTGTTCTTTCATTCCACACCTGTGAGGGAATTCTGTTTGCTCGACTTTTACAATGTATCTGTCCTGAAAAACTTTACCCAGCAGCCACCACCCTGGCCCAAGACACCTTCATCTCTCCCATGGACTATTGCAAAAACCTCCAGACAGGTTTTCCCTCTCCCACCCTTTTCAGCCCAACAAAACATTCCTGGAGAAGCAGTCAGACAGATCTTTGTGAACCTAAAACACTTGATGGCATACCTCTGCTCAAAACGCAGTAGCATCTCCTCGTCTCATCAGGGTGAGTGTGAAGTCCTTACCAAGTGACAGGGCTGTCAGTGACCTTTCTGTGGCCGCTCGGCTCACTCCACTGCAGCAATGGTTGGCATCTTCGTCCCTCACCGCATGCCCCTGCGCACTGCCCTCTCAGGGCCTTGCTGCCACACTCATGCTCGTGTCTGAGGCGGTCCCTTACCTCCTCCAGGTCTTCTCTCCGCTGTCATCTCTCCAGGAAAACACAGCCCAAACGTTAACGTCTGAAACCGTAAAGTCACCTCATGCCAGTGCCTCTCCTCATTTTCTGCTTTGTTTTTCTCCATGTTGGTTATGATCCTTTCACACACGACACAACTTGCTCACTTAGTGTGCTGCCTGTCTCCTCTCTGGGAGTGCAAACTCCACGAGGGCAGGGAGGGACTTGCTTCTGTTTACTGCCGGCTTCCCAGTTTCTGGGAGGGTGTCTAGCACATACGGGACACTCCATAAATATGTGTTGAAAATGCATGACTCAGGCGTTAATATCTAGAGGTCAGAATAAAGCTTTTAGACATCGTTTACCATAGCAAGTGTTGTAGTACACAAGCATGATAATAATAACAACAGTATTCTGCTCTACACTCTTTCAGAATGTTCACCACAGCACAAAAGAAAGGAAAACACGACTAGTTGATTCAACAGCCGGCATTTCCGAAGCTGAGGACTGAGTACCGCCATCCTGGAGGTCTGGCGAGTGCAACCCACAGCCTCAGGGATCTGCAGGCAGCCAGGGTCAGGCCTGTGCTCATTGCTGACCGGCAACTCCTCCTCCACACTAAGAGAGAACAGGTATCATTGAAACAAAACAGTGATTAACATCCAGTCAATTCATTGTCCTTCAGGGTTCAACAAGCGTTCTTGCCTGGTCACCAGAGTTTATGTTATAGTGAGTCTAGCGGTTTCCACATTGGAACAATGGCTGAGACAACAGCCCTGCCTCCGGGGTCCCCTGCTCATGGACTGCAAGGTCCCTTCTGTCCTTTATCATTTGGAAGAAGTCCATGAGGAACCACGATTGGGTAGCTCAGTGGGTCACAGTGTGGAGGCCGTGGGATCAATCCCTACGTGGGCCAAGTGATCGATGGCTCTTGTGACACCCCTCACCCCTTTCAAAGCCCTTGGTGTGGTGGGTCCTGCTCTAAATCGATAATAGAGACTTAGTAGCTTAAAAAGTTTCAACAGAGGGCCAGATTACGGCTTTTCGTTTTTCTGGGAGGAAACTTTCTTGAGGGGAAGGGAGAGAAAGCCAGCAACCAACACCACCACCACCCTGTATTATTTGATTGCTTCTTCTGAAAACAAATTGTAAAACCACTCACCTTTCATGTCACTCACTCTGGGTCTTTCTGCGTTCCCCAGGTCAGTCTGAGAGAAAACAAAACTTTAAAAAAAGCAAGCAAGAAAGAAATTCCAAAACTTCTAACAGTAACGATGACAAAAACCTTCATTTTATATATACACCGCACTCTGAAAGGGGTGCATAATTTTAAACATTTTTTGTTGGAAGCCTCTTTTTTCTGCATAAATAAGACAGCTACGTTTTTTGAAAAGCAGAAACTAAAATAAATAAATGAAATGGAAAGTCCCCCTTTCATCCCCATCAGCCCAGTTCTCATCATCACCTCCCACAGTTAAACTCTGTCCTTAATCTCCATCCTCATTGGTTGTCTTTATGCGTGTACACGTACATATTTATATTGATTACTTTTCTTCCTTTTCCCTCAAAAGTACCATAATTATGTGCTCATTGCTTTGCACTTGCTCTTTGCTGTTACTACGTCTTGGATATTTCAAACAGCACTTTCAACTTAGTGCGCTGTCACCATCAGGGCTGGTTTTCAGATGAGTGGGTCCTGCCCGCCAGGAGCTGACTCTGGAACCTTCTTAGACACTGAAGCAAGTGTCGGCGGCCCCGACCCAGAAAAGAGGTGGACGAGGCCCTTCATTTTCTCTTGCAATGTGAACAAAGCACTTCCTTTCTGAAAACAGGGTGACACCAACCAAGAAGAGGGGAGCGAAGCTGGTGGAGAGCACTACCTGTTGTGCTATCTCAGGGGCCCCAGAAGTCTCCCCCACTGTCTAACATCCTTACAGCCTCCCGCCTGCACCGGCCCCTCTCCAAGCCCAGAATTGGCCCACCACTGGCCACTCTCCCTAAGTAACCCTGACCTCTGTCGTCGTCACCTCTGGGCTTTGATGCTCAGCGTAGGGCTGGGCCTTACCTCCAACACCCAGGAGGGCCTTGTGTTGTGCGCAACGAAGCTGAGAACACATTTGCTGTGATGGCCGAAAGGCAGGTTAAGCAGTAACAGTGGGGCTGTGACGTCACTAAGCAGCCGGACCAATGAGCAGCCAGAACAAGAGAGCCCGTAGTCTGTCTGGGTCCCTTCCACAGGCCTGTGCTGAGACCTGTGTCCCCTGCAGCCCTGTGTCCCCTGCAGCCTTCCTTGCCGGCAGCTGGCTTGTCTCTCCTTTGCAGCCCTGGGCCTGGAGGTCGGAGTCACAGAAACTGGTTTTGGAGGGGGAGAAGTACTACAAAGGGTTCGAAGCAATCCCCCTCCCTCCTCCTTTCTTAGGGGCTACCTCTCCGTGGGTGGTTGCGGATGAAGACACAGGAGGGGGCCGTGACCCTCACCTGTCATTTCCTGGCTCCCTGCCGGGTCTGGCTGGCTTTCGTCCTCTCTTCCCTGGTAGAAACAGAACCACCTGGAGATGCCAGCTTCCTTGCTGGTGCACGCCTCAGGGACTGCAGTCATTAAGACGTGCAGGGGACCTAAACACAAGCCAAGGAAGTTCCGTCGGAAAGGGGGGTGAGGGCATCACTGACCAGGTGGTGCCCAGAAGCCTCAGGACTCAGTCCCACCTCCCTTGGATGCCTCCCCGGACACCCGCCCACATTTCTTGAGCCACCTGTCGGGCTGGGGACCGAAGACCAGGAAGAGGGTTCTGGGCCCCTCAAAGGAGCCCCTGTCACACTCCTCATTCTCCCTGGCCCAGCGACCTCTCCTGGGTGGACTGCTCCCCACCAGCTCTCCTCCTCACATTCTCCGTGGACTTTCTGCTGCTGACGGGCCCACTCGGTTATTGCCCGAGACCCGGGAAATAGTACCTTTCCTGTGCTGTGTCTGCACTGCCACGGGCAGGGAGAGGCAGGAAGAAAGGCTGAACATCGAGGCCTTGGCTGAAAATTTAGCTGGACTAGCTTCTTTTAGAAAAATTGCAGGGGGGTGCTGCGGAAAAGAAAAATCTAAGAGAAAGCAAACAGCCTCCAAGGAGGCAGAAGAAGGATGAAGGGCAGCGAGGCCGTGAAACAACTGGGGTTCATTGATCACGATACTTAGCTCCTGGGATACACTAATCGAAACGTCCACTTCTTGCCCCTTTTGGGGGCTGACAGGTGTTCCTCTCCTTCCTCAGGCACCACATGCAAATTGGAAGGGGTTCGGGGACCTGAGCCACCAAAAGTCACCTGTAAGCCCATTCCCTCATGTATGCATGCAGCTCTGCCTCGCTGCTGCTGGCCGGTGAGTGACCAGCGGGGTCTGCGGGGTTGCGGAGGGTGAGTTAATGCCCCAGGAGGTGGAGAAAGCCATCTCCTTGACTGTCCTTTCCTTTTTGTCCAATAGTCTCATGGATGTGGGCGTTGCATTAACAGTCTGCCCTCTAACCGTCTCCTTTTCCGCCTTGGATTCTGGGGGATGAGTATGTCTTAGGATGCTTATCCATGACTTCTTTCCATTGCCCAGTGACCTCTGCAAACATTTATTTTCCCTCTTGGTTTCTTCCCGCATGTGAGTTTTGCAGTATAACCCCCAAACATGAGACTGAGGATCCATCTCTCCGCGCCAAACTATCTTGAACAAGGGGTGGGGTGTCCGGTTTGGGAAAGAATGGTTTCTTTTTTATTCTGACGGTAGAACATAGAAGACGGCGTGAGGACAGGTTACATAACTCGTGAAGTCCAGTGCAAAATGAAAATGTGGAGTCTCTTGTGAGACACTTACTAACAGTCTTACGATGATGACAGCAAAGCATGACACAGATATGAGGCCTCTTCAAGGGCAAGACCCTGGCGGCTGCCCAAGCCGCACACCCAGGAAGCCGGCCCGGGCAATGCCTTCCACGCTGATCGTGCCAACGCGGTTGGGCCACCTGCACTTCGGTCCCTGGGACCTGATAATGCCTTGAAAATGCGAGATTGTCCTCACCGGAATCGTCGGTTTCGTGATTTTCTTAGGAGCCCTCTGCCTTTGCAATTCCCAGTGTTTTGGAACTGTTGGGGTTCCCCACGCCACAGACACACTGGGAGGGAGTGACCTGAACCTCAAAACCGAGCAGGAGCTCAAGGAGGAGGACTTTGCGCCCCTGCCTGGGCGGTCCTCGGCCGCACACACTTGCTGACAGTGGCGCCTCTGATGGTGGACAGAGCTGACTGCTTCACCTCGATCTCCTGTTCCAGAGCCCAAGACCGTAGGAGCTGCGTGCCACGGAGCCGCCGCTGCGCAGCCTGTTCTCTCGGCTCCTAGATTGTGATCCCCACAGAACGGCCCTCACCGCGTTTCCGTTCCTGCTGTCCGGCACGAAACTCCCTCCCCATCAAATCCCCCTCCCTCTGGACGGGCCGTGACTGCTATCCCCCACCCCTACCCCAGTGTTATTTGCAGCAAATGTTGCTGGTGGGCACGATCGCCATGTTCGGTGGAGGGTCCTCCCCACCCTGGCATCTGGTCATCTGATGTCACCAGATGGGCAGTGACCACTTGGTCCTACTGCACACAAAACCACTGCTGTGGGAAAGGGCAGCACCAGGGTCCTGGAGACCCAAACTAGATGGCTTGGCTGGAGGCTTAAGCCTAAGACTAGTTTTGGTCAAACTTGACTGTTCCAACTGTGAGGACACAGACAAACATTCTCAGGAGGTGCTTCCCTCCTTTCTCCAGAGAAAACCAGGAGCTCACTCGAAGCTGCGTGTAGTTGAGAAACACCATCGCCTGCAGCCTCGTGGAAGGTAGGAAACACCTATAAACTGGCTAACCTAACCAGACATTCCCATGAAGGACTGAGGGGTTGGAGCACAGTCCCCGCCAGCCACATGCACACCAGAAGTGGATGCCAGCACTGAATTTCAGGGAGCACCCCCTTGTCCAAAACAAGGCACACCATAAATCAATTGAAATGAATTTCCACACAGTACATGGACACAGAGCAGAAATCCAGGAAAAGTGTGTGAGAAGGGATCGGTGAATCGTAAGATTGAATACATTCCTCTGTGCGTATCACCAAGTATGTGGGGGAGGTATTGCAGGGAAAAGAATTCACAAGGCAACATTAAGTAAATAACGTTGGAAGGGATCCCAATGTCAGATGTAAAAGTGCAGTGGAAGCAAGCATTTTGCTGAATATTAGTTCACAGCCGGTGAAAGGAGCAATGTCATTGTTATGGTCACAATACATTTTAAGTGTTGGGGAAATTAAAAAACAACCACAGACTCTCTGCCCCCGCCCCGCCCCCGTAGTGAGCCCCTGAGTGCAGTCCGAGGCCTTGGCCTCCTCTGCGCCCCACTGCCCAGCCCCGTGCCTAGGTGGGGACAGCGGTCCTTAAACACCTGCTGGCAGTACGCTTGAGAATTTCCCAGCCCCTAGTGGGGCTCAGGTCTGTCCTCATTGTCCCCAGATTTCCTCTCATTCTCCCTTCTTCACGGATCTCAAGCCTGCTTGCTTTAAGGGCACCTGTTGGACAATAATGAAGAAACAAGTGGCCGTGAAGCCACCTGGAGAGCGGGCACTGGATCCTTGTTTGCATGGTAGAGACCGGATTCTTCCTGGAGAAAAAGACTCCAGTTCACCGTACTCTTGGCCACTGGACTGGAGGAGACCCCCACGCATCTTTCTGTACTTAGCGGTGCACAGTTCGCTGTGAGTCGCAGGGGCCCTGTCTTCAGGGGCTGTGCCACCCGAACTTTGAAGGAGTCCCTGAAAGTTTGTGGAAATGAATGAGACGTATTGAGGGCTCACCAGGAGCGAGCCAGGGTTTATGCTGAACTTTCCCACGATTCTCCTGCAGTTTCTTTCTGATGCTCCACTTCCGCATACCCAGGTTCGAAGCAACGGTTTGCGTTTTCCCCACAGAGTAAATTCTTTGATTCAGACATACTGTACAAACCTCGGTGGGATTTCAGGATTTGAAACTGCCGTCCCACCTGTGGGTCTCTTGCTGCAACCAGTTTGCAAACAAACAAGCTTGATGTTATCCAAGTGCTTGTGACAGTTCCAAGCCACCTTAAATCAAATGGACACAGATGGGAAATTTACAGAAGAAAAAAGTCCACCTGAAAATTAGAAATGAACAAGTCTGAGCACGAGATGGTGGGGAGAGGGCTGCTTTGGTCATCCCTGAGTTTTTTAACCAACAACAGTGTCTTCAAGATATTTTAGTTCCGTAGAGTCTTTACAGATCGCCACAGTAGCTTTGTGCTCCCACACATCGTTTTCCAGTGATCTTCTAAAATGTTCCTTCATAAATCGAAATAACTCCAAAGAAGGTAATTGCTAGCGTATGGTAAAAATTCAGCATTAAGAATCCAATCTATCATTGGATTGTGTCAACTGGAACCTATTATAAAATCCCTAACAATTTGACATGCACTAGAATTCTTTAAAACTGTACTTGATGAAATAAGTCAGAGAAAGACAGATAGCATATGATCTCACTCTGAGATTAAAACAATAACAAGAAGAAAAATGGCACACTAAGCCAGCTCATAGATACAGAGCCGACAGATGACTGCCAAAGGGGCAGAGTTCAGTTGTGGGGCATACTCTGGCAGTTGAAAATGTTCATAAATTATTTTTCTTTTTCTTTCAAAGGTCTTTTTATTTTATCTCTGCCACAAGATTTTACCCTGCTTTTATGCTTAAAGTTTTGACTGATTACCCTATCATACTACTCTGAAACTACACACACACACACACACACACACACACACACACTGAGATATGATTTTTATTTACTTCAAGTGTTTATAAGTCTATGTATTGTAAGCGTTTTTATTCTGGTTTGAGTTCTTTTAAATGAAATAGTAGCGTGCAACCAATAAAAATACAGATACAGTATGTGAAAAGTAAAACTGTATTGAAGCTTAATGGAAGCGATGGGACTTTCCCCCCTAATTAGCTCATGTGTGTGCACATGAAAATTTCTAGGGGCTGGAAGGTGAATGGTTTGCTAGAACTAGCAAGACGACGTCACGTAAGATGACGTCACGCTGGGGAGTGAAACTTAAAAAGAATGAGGTCCCACCGAGATTTGAACTCGGATCGCTGGATTCAGAGTCCAGAGTGCTAACCATTACACCATGGGGCCTGCACAGGACACGTATACTGAGCGACCCCTGTGAGGCTTTCCCGCTCGCGTTCCTCTAAGTTTCCAATTCGGTCCGCTGGAGAGTTCAGCTTACTGTCTTCCCTCCGAGTTTCACCCTACCCTGCCAAGATCATCTCTCCGACTGTTCGGTGCTGCTACACGCCTCCTTTGTTTCAATAGTGAATCCGGGTCATCCTAACTGAATTAGCCTGATGTGTGAAGGAAAAGGCCGTTAGGAAAACCAGCCTCATCTTTCGGATTTCCCAGGCGATGGTTGCCCTCCCTCGGGATTTTCTGAGGGTGCCACTATCCAGTCAACGTGCGCAAGTGTTAAGACACCAAACGGTTTTGGTACGAGATGCTTGCAAAAACACGAGCTTCCCGTGGCCTGAACAAATGTCAGCGGGACACTAAACTTGTGTTAAATGTTACCTTTCAAGATGTCCCCAAAGGTACCCATCCCCCACCCCCGCATAAACAGAAACACAGTGCAACAACTCTTCCATAGGAAGTAAGTGGCTCTGAAAAGAACCTTTGGGGTTGGGAGCGAAACCGATTCCGCGCGAGTCTACTTGGAGCTGGTGTACTTGGTGACGGCCTTGGTGCCCTCGGACACCGCGTGCTTGGCCAGCTCGCCGGGCAGCAGCAGGCGCACGGCCGTCTGGATCTCCCGGGACGTGATGGTCGAGCGCTTGTTGTAATGCGCCAGGCGCGACGCCTCGCCCGCGATGCGCTCGAAGATGTCGTTGACGAACGAGTTCATGA
>PVJL010014755.1:0-26876 GCA_004026885.1 Lyroderma lyra
ACCCTGAGCCGACCCTCCACCCCTGACCCGACCCTCCACCCCTGACCTGACCCTCCATCCCCGACCTGACCCTCCATCCCCCTTGCTTTTGGCTCCAGCTTTCCCTTTGACGCTGGCGGCTTGCGGCCTCTGGCACATCCAGCTGTCGTTCACGTTCGTGCTGAAACCCTCCCTGACACGTCACTGCTCCCTGATCACCTTGAACTTCAGCTTCCAGAGCTCTCTCTCTCTCTTTGAAAGTATCTGGTCTAGAGAGATACCAGCTCGGGGCTCTAGAGACCCCTGGCCTACGTGGTAGGTGCTCAGTGAGTCCTTGTGACACAAATCAAGGAAAGGAAGTCCTTGCAAAGCGGTCGCTTTTCAAAATGGAAGAGCCAGCAGGCACTGTCCAGTCAGATGTGAAATACTGCCAGCACCTCGACTCATTCAGCGGAATGAGAACCCTGGGGTCCCCTTCCCAGCACTCGGGATTAGAATTCAGTTCACCCTCAGATCCACTCCCTCCCTTATTTTGAAAAAGTGAGCTAAAGTAGGTCAATCAAATCACATTCTCATTCGAGCAAGTCCCAGCGTTTATATAGATTTTGAACCGAACTGGCATACTATTATGGACCCCTTTCTAAGGGGCTTTTACTCTTGGCATTCAGACTTTTGAAAGAAAATTAAGTGATTGGAGTGGAGGACAATAGTGAATGCAGGAGAAGGAAAGCAGGACGACTGTGGCCAGCGCGAGAGAAAGAGGGCTCTGAGCTCCTTTCTTCCGAGCGGCGGTGGGAGAATTCACTTGCTGGCCCGCGCAGCGGAGGTGCCGTTGCTGGGGCTGCGTCTCCCCGCTTCCTCCCGAGCCCCGGGTTTTCAGGGAACAAAAAGATACGGATGCCCCTCGCGCACACCTCCTCATCCCTCCAGCGCCCCAGCCAGCGCCAGCTGGGAGCATTTCCCTTAGTTCCTTTTGTCCCCCATTTGTTCCCCACCGGGAAGAAGTCTGAGATACATGAGACCCTGTCCCACGTGGAGAGAAACGTGGCCGGTTTCGCTACTCACCGGTCAGGAGCCGTGTTGTCCCCGTGCTGTCCTGGCCGAGGGCTTTCAAATGTGTGCGCACAGTCCCTTTTACGTTTGTGGAGTTCAGGCTGTGTTCCTTGGAAAGGAGAACCTGTGCTCTTAATACCTTTAAAGTCTTTTAAAGTGTGAGAAAGCAGGGCTCTGCCTTGCCCTGCCTTGGGGGGCCTGTGGGGAACGTTCTGCAACTACATTCTTTTGACAAGGACCAGAGTTTCTTCTCTTTGGGCTGCTGACCTGGAGAGACCACGATGAGACACATAAATCACAAAGAGATTATGAAAAAAAATAGATTGCTAAAAACCAATGTCTATCAAGATGGGGCGACTAGTTAGCGAAATACGGTACAAGTTAGCGTTCTGTTCGTTAGCCATAGTTTACATGTTTCAGTCAATAAGCAAATAGAAATTATTTGCACAGACTTCTGTCACTTCTCAGTTCTGAGGATAGCAACGATAAGAAAATCCAATTTGGGGAAAACTCACCCCTGTTGGAATAGGATAAAGGGTCCAATAAAATCCATAATCACTAATAGCGAAAAAATGGCCATTGTTTTTAACTTAGTGTGAATTGTGCTAATATTGAATAATAGAGGATTTAAGAAATGGTTTTGAAATGTTTGTTTTAATATGTCCAGGACAAAATGTAATCATTATAATTTAAGAAATGCAAAGTTAAAACATCTCGGGAAAATAACCATAATACTCAGATGTTTAATTAAAAGACACTGGAAAAAAAAGAGAGAGTACTTGTTGAAGTAAATAGCGATGCTTAACAGAATATTGACTATCAATAGTTAAAAGGAAAGAAGAATTAAAAATAGAGCCCAGGAAAAGATATGTGCAAAGTCTAGACTGTACGTAAGATGAAAGAAACCCAGAGAGTATGTGAAACAATTAGGGTGCATAAATATGAAATATAACAACACAGGATGAAGGAATCATCTTGAAAAAATCCACTAAGATTTCGGTTTAGGTAAAGCCAAAAATGGATTGAATGATGTTTTCAAGGGTCATTTAGTAAAAAGTTATGTAAAATGCCAACAATAAAGGAAGAGCTTACGGCATCCATGGCGATACAAACTAAAGAAAGACACAGCGATACCACCGCAAAATATAATTCAAGCCAAATCCAACAGGAAAGGTAAAGAGAAGGCTGTTTTATTTATTTATTCATTCAACAGAGATTCACCGAGTGCTGTCTTGTGTTGGGCACCGTGCTGGGCGGGAGAGCGAACCAACCCACCAGCCCTCACGGGACTTCTGTCTGATGGGGAGAGACCAAGGATAATGTAACTGAAACAATAGGTGCAAATATAAGAGAGACGTACAAAGGAGAAAAAGAAAGAAAGAGCTCGTGCAGGGCTTGATGAAAACGCTAGAGATTTGGGGGTTCGTTCTGAGTGAGACAGGAACATCTGACTTGTGGCCTGGCTGGTTGGTGAGGCAGAGCAGTCGGGAAGCTAATGTTTAATCTAACCCAAGGAAGAGAGGACGGCGGCTCAGACAGAGGGTAGCAGGAGTTGGAGACTGTAAGAAGATGTGACCTAGGAGAAGTTTGCCCATCGATTGAATGCAGGTTGTGCGAAAGAACGAAGAATCAGAGATGACGTCGTGATTTTTGGCCTGAGCCACTGAACATGGAGTTGTTTACTAGGACGACGAAAACAGCAGAAGTTAGGGATTGGGCTGGAGGGAGAGGGGCAGGTCAGTTAGGGACGTGTCCAGCGTGAGGGGCATATTTGATCTCTACGTGGGCACTTGGATATGCACGTCTGGTGTTTCGGTAAGAGGTAGGTCCAGAGAGACTGCTTTGGGAGTCACCCACATGGAGAATGCAGGGTGATGAGATAAGCCGGCAAGCAGCGCAGACAGATAAGGGACGCGTCTCAGGGAAGGAGTCTCGAGGACTCTGATGTTCAGGAATTGGGAGATGGGGAGCCGGCACCAGTGACTGAGGAGAGGAGAGGGTCCGTGAGACAGCCCGGAAAGCGAGGCAGTGTGGTGGTTCAAAGTCGTGTAAATAGAACCTTTGCCAAAAAGGCCAAGTGGTAACTGACCAAAGCTGCTTGGACAAGGTCAGTGAAAGGAGGTCAAGGACATGGAGTACGGGATGCATACGTGGCGAGGGTGCTGGTGAGGTGGATGAGGACCGCTGTTTGGAGTGGCAGAAACAACCCCGCTGAGAGTCGGTTCAGGGAAAAACAGGGAAAAAGCAAATGGCGATGCTGAGTACAGGACACAACTTTCCAAACCAGAAGCTGTACCCAGAACGAGAGACATGGGGCAGAGGTCCGAAGGATTGTTTTTGAATGGTAGGACTAACAGCACGATAGGAAACGTGCATTATTTTAACCCTGTGTACTAATTAATTTGTATTAGGTTAAGCTAATAATTTGAAAGAAGACACAAACACATAAAATTCTGTTGCCTCAGACGTGACCTTGAGCTGTAAGCATTCGCACAGAGCCTTGTCTCACGACACGAGTCCTAAAGTCGCTCACAGAACTCTTACCTGCATTTCCTAAGATTATGTCGCCCCTTGTCCTTGAGCAAAGAAGACCTGTTCTCGCCCAGAGCTGCTGAAGTCACAGCAAGCTTTTCCGCAAGCACGGATGGACTACATGTAATTTTATGATTAACATACCGCCCAAGGACCATGAACACAACGGCTGCATTTTGTACAAGGCTTCTTAACATTGAATGTTTAGTTCAGGTTTCATTTTAAATAACCAAAATAATTTAAGGCTCTACAGAGCAGGTTGAAAATATTGCATTCCTTAAAAATTAATGTTAAGTCCACCCAATTCTTCTCTGTGCTCACACTTTTAAAGGTTCAATAATTTAATTCATCCCCTATATAGTTGTGTTTTAAAACCTGATTTGCCCAAAGTCAGTCCCATAGGAACCTTAATCATTGCTTACAGCTAACTTATCAATTCTTCGTCAGATGAAGTACTGCTGCTTGTAGCTATTATATTATAAAGTAATAGCTTTTCAAACTTTTAATAACCTAGTTAATATTCTGTTAAGCATCACCATTTATTGCAACAAGTACTCTCTTTTTTCAGGGTCTTTTCATTAAACATCTGAGTGTTGTAATTATTTTCATGAGATGTTTTAACTTTGCCTTTCTTAAATCATCATGATTATATTACATAAATGCTTTAAAACTTTTTTTCTCTAATTGTTAAGAGAGAAGTCCTTTCGAGTTCACCACAGCAGACAGGAAATGCATCATCCACCAAGAGCCTCCTTCCAGCCCGCCAACCAGCTTCCCCCAGTTCTCCGTCACCCTTACATGGTTTTGTCAGTATGGATCTGCTTTAAATCCACAACGTTATTAAGATTTTTTTATCTTTTCTCTGGACATTCATAATTAGTTCAGCAACCAGCTATATAAGATAGATCTGGATTACTTTTTATGCTGTAGATCCTGGCTGTCCACCCTTTTTTGGCTTCCCTGGGCCACATTGGCAGAAGAAATGTCTTGGGCCACACATAAAACACACTCACACTAACGGTAGCTGGTGAGCTAGGAAAAGAAATCTTGTCCAATCTTGTTATGTTTTAAGAATTTGCATTGGGCTGTGTTCAAAGACATCCTGCGCTGCAGATTGGACATTCCTGATGTAGAGCAAACCTGTCCAACCCGCGGCTCATGGGCCGCATGCAGCCCAAGACGGCTTTGAATGCAGCCCCACACAAATTCGTAAACGTTCTTAAAACATTATGAGATTTTAATGTGTGTGACATTTTTTTAGCTCATCAGCTCTCGTGAGTGTGAGTGTATGTTATGTGGGGCCCAAGACAATACTTCTTCCAGTGGGGAGCCAGAAGGTGGGACACCGCTGCTGGAGAGCCAACAGTCCGTTGTTATATACCGTCATCTTACCGTTCTTTTATCTCCCCGAGATGTAATTGTGTAAAGGAAACTTAGCCACCTTCTGTGTCAGGACGTGTATGTGAAAGTCTTCTCTGCACACATGAAACCTGATGACCTAAAGTTACTTGATCACAACCTTTTTTCTTACAAAATACATGGGCTTTGCGTTTTTATATGATGGCACTTAGCATTCCTGAGAAAAGAGAGAAAAGTTCCAGCCAAGGCCACTCCTTTCCTGCCACCACCACCATAGTTACGGTAGCAAAGGCGGGCCTGGGGAGAGCCCGCAGTCGCCTGTTACTGTCGAAACGCGGTGCTGCCTGGGAGAGGGAAGGAACCCAGCCTGCTGATTGGCTGAGACGTTAGGCCTTCGGAATGTGTCGGCTTGCTCTCCGTAGTCAAAGTAATTAAATACAGTAAAATTATGTATTTGCAGTGATCGTACTTAACATGAATATTTCACAAGTATTACGTTTGGCTTTTCTATTTCAGCATTTATAGGGCAAAGTCATTCTTCCTGAAATGTCTTAGAGTCCTACAAGCTTTCATAGCTATGTACACACGTAAGTGTGTGTGTGTGTGTGTGTGTGTGTACATATACCGCATGCAGTGTCTCTTAAGAAAGCAATCTTTGTGATAAAGCATTGGGGGTTTGCTAAATAAAGATAATAACTCAAGACTTTTAAATGTTCATCTACAGTATTTTGTCCATGATAACGAGTTTCCTTGTTCTCTGGAAAAATCTTCTTCACGATTATAAAATTATCACTGTAGATGCTCAGGAATTACACCCATAATTTCATCAGAGATAAATACGTTTAACAGCTTACCTCTTCCCCCACATCTTTCTGAGTATGCACATGCACACGCATGTGCTCGCGCACACACGCACGGAGGGAGGGGCGGGGCAGAGAGCGGGAGAGGAAAGGATGCAGGTTTAATGAAGAATGCCCTAAACAAATGGCTTGGTGACCTGCCTTTTGAATTTAAAATGTGGATAATTTTCCATGTCATTAAACATTGTGATTTTTAATTTGCTGATGCATTAGAATACAAGGGCTGTCTGGAAAGTATCCAGCCACATAGTATGAAATACAGAGGCATTTATGGCTGGATTTTTTCCAGACAGCCTTTGTATAAATGTAAACTAAGTGCAAAGGAAAACAATAGATGTGTTCTATTCTATTCTACTCTGTTCTATTCTAGTCTATTCATTTCTATTCTGTTTTTTTGCCTCTTAAATATGTAACAGCCAGGAAACTCTCCCACACACCACTGACGGGAGCATCACGTGGTATCCGCTTTCTAGAGGGGACTGTGACAGTGCGAACCAGCAGCCTTAGACATACAGATGCATCCGCTGTGGGAAAACCTTTTCTTCCCATCATGTCCCCTAACGTAATAATTACATAGCAGGAACTAGGACTTGGACTCAAGTCACACGTCCTGGATCAGGATCTCGTGTTGACCAGCCATTCATTAGGCCTGTGAATGTAACAAAGCCCTTTGGCACTTTCTGATTTAACCTTCTAAACCTTCTAAAGAGCACTTACATCTGGACTTCCTCAGTTATATCCCTGAATGAGGATAAGGGACAGGAGCTGCCTCGTAGGACTATTATTATATTTAATTGAGAAAACGCGAGGGCTGTCCGGAAAAACTCCAGCCATAAATGCCTCTATTTTTCATATTACGTGGCCAGATACTTTCCGGACAGCCCTTGTACTTAACGAAATATTAGCATACTAACTGACACCTGATAAATAGTCAGAAAATCCTGGTCATCACTAAGAGGCTAATATTACAAGGGAAGAGATGATGGAAGGATGAGGGTGTTCATTAATAAACTGTGAATAACAGCAAAAAAAAAACCAAAACAAAAGCAAAACTGGTCAGAACATGACCTAATGGAATACTATTTGACAGTGATTGCTAATTGCACCCCCAATAACTATCCTCCCTTTTTCTACAGTAACAAAATGTTTAGCTGGGAACCAGGCATTCCAGAATATTCTCTGAATGTTCTGGTTTTCCCTGTGGGCACATGGATAAGTGCAAAGTGCAAAGTGCACCTTCTGCAGTGACTTCAATGAAATGAGAACATGCAGGCCGCGCCCCTCCCTGCTTCCCCCTCCCACTGACACGCTTGTGAGTCCCCCGGGGCACACTAGGAAGAGGTCGTCCCCCAGAGAGGGTAGAACAACAAAATCAAAGGACTTCGGGTTTTGATTTTTTTTTTTTTTTTGGCATTTTTAAAATCAAATTTAATGGGGCGACACTGGTTAATACAAGGATACAGGTTTCAGCTGTGTATTTCCATAACACGTCATCTCTGTATGGCATTGCACGCACACCACCCAGAGTCCATTCCCGCTCGGTCACCATGTATTTGACCCCCTTCTCCCATCGCCCTCCTCCACTTACCCTCTGGTAACCACGAAACTGTCATTTCTGAGTGCAGAGTGTCACCATTGACTTCGTGGGAGGGAGCTCCATCCATCTGGACTGACAAGCAAAAGAGAAATAAACTTGATTCTTCCTTGAGACGCACAGTCTTTGGGGGTTCCAACACGCCATCAAGCGAGACGAGCGGGGGCTGTCCGGAGGACCTGCAGCCGCCCGTGCCGGTTTCCCTGTGTCCAGAGACGTTCCGGACACCCTGTGGAGGGGCCAGATTTCCCCCCATGCCCTTGGACTCTGATACGGTGTGTTGGGTTTGGGAAAGGATGTGTTGTTGATGGTCATTGTTTGTCATTGTTTTTGTCATATGCAGCTTGTGGGGAGTTATCGCTTTGAAAGTAAATGGATTTTTCGTAGTGAAAGGTCACCTAAACGTCTTGATCGTTAACTCTTGCATGAAAGGATCTAATTTTAGAAATAATAATCTTTTTTGCTAGACTATAGAGGACTGAAGTGAACTATGTTCTCTGATGGCTTTTCTTTTCATGAATTATCTCTTTTATTTAAGTATCTTTCGCTGTTTTGAGATCCAAGTGCTTAGAAAGGATATATTGTTTCTCTTTTAAAATGAAGGATACCCCCATAGTTTTAGGGCCCATAAAGGTAGGCCGTGGCCTAAAACAAGTCTGGCTGTGACCCTGATGAGAAAATAAATCAGACCTGTCTCTCCTCTGTTCTCTTGGAGTCTTGTTTGACCCCAGTCCTGTCCTGCAGGTCTGGGATGAGCACAATTCCATATTTTTTGGAGACTGGTGTTGAATTCTAGTTGTTTAAGGAAATGGGGACACCTAGGAGGGGACAGTGTTGGATGGGATTGATCCCATCAGCAGCTTAGAGTTCTTGCAGACCACTTGTACCCAAAATAGCCAATGTTGCTTTTTTAAAGCTCTCTATGGAGAGAGATGTGAAACGATGGTAACTTAAAGGACATGTGAACTGAGGTGAGAGCAGAGTTTTACAGATCGCATGTTGTGGTGAAGGCTCCGTGTGTGACATCGCTCTATTATAACCATTGCTGCACCCGAATCTTCTGGTGTTAACACACTGTTGATCTCAGAAATAAAGATCTCTGTCTTCAGGGATCACTTGAGAGTCTTTGTGGTGACTCATACGGGCCGAGGAATGGACAGAAAAGGAAACCTACAGTCTATGCATCAAACACTTCAGGAAAATCATTTTCAGCAACACACGGAAGAAACCAGCCTTTCCGACACTCGGGCAGATCTCAAAGAACAGGAAGCTTGGCTTAACGTCGTTCCCCGTCCTTGCTACGTGCTTCTCCCGCCTGCCCCCTGGCCCCCGGTGTATAATTCTTCAGGGTGCACTTGGAAAAGCAGCGTCTGCCCTTTCTGCCCCTCCTCGTGTCCCCCTTTTGGCCAGGTGTTCCAGGCTCCTGAATTCGTGAGCTGTTCGCCCTCTGTTCCCAGTCACATCTCTGTTCCTTTGTCTTGTCAACTCAACTGCTCATTTCTTCACTGATTGATCAGCGTAATTAATCCATGCTGGTCTGTAAAGGACCAAATTAAGGAAGATATAGGTACATCTAAGAAAAACCTTATTACCCCCCCGGGTTCTGTAACTGGCCTAGAGTAGACGTGTCTGAGCGATTGGGGCACCAGGCTCCCCGGAGTGGGGTGCTTCTCATCTTTGTACCTAGGACCTGAGTCTGTTTTTTCCTCTCCATGGACAGTCTGCTGTTGGCAACGGGTTTATCCCATCAACATAGCCTGTTTGAAGAGAGACACGAGCTTGCTTCATTTCTTCATTATTGATGATGAGCATTTGTGGAGACACTCATAGTACCAAACACCTCCTATCATCTTAATTGTGCTGGGACAGACATTACTTTTGTTGTCCTTCTTGGTCATCTTGTAGCCTCCTTCAAGGGACCAGTGGAAGGTGGCAGAGCTAAGATTGGAACCCAGGTCTGCAGGCTCCAAAGCCATGCTGTGGGACAGTGGTAGGGGTTAAGGTTTGCCGTATCTCTTAACTTACCCATTTGGAGGCATTCCTCTCTGGGGGAAATGCAACATGACTTTTTTATTCCCCAAAAACTGGAATTTCAAATTCTTTGCGTTGAGACCTTGGGTTTCAGGCTTGCTGCTGCCCTGGTGCTTTCAGAAGTACGGACAGGTCACTGGTGACAGACAGGTCACTGGTGATGGACAGGTCACTGGTGACGGATGGGTCACTGGTGTTCTTCCACTGCCTTCGTGCATCCCTCTGTTCCCAGTGCTGTCGGGTTGGTTCGTCGGCCCGCCCTGCCACTGCCTTTCGTAACGCCCACATTGCACCACGACCCCCCATTAGTTCTCTAGAAGGTCGTCTTCATCTTCCCCCAGCAGAGCGCTCTTCCTCCTTGGCTCACCGCATCTCTCCACCTGGAGCTGTCGGTGCACATCAGCTGCCTCTGCTCTTTCCCAAGCAACACGTCGTGGATGCGTTCACTGCTCTGTGGCCAAAAAGAGCAAGTGCCCAGGAAACACCAAGGGACTGCAGTGACCTGGTACAGAAGGCACAGCGACCCATTCCATGCAGTCAGGACCCAGGGACCCACTCAACGGCAGTTTTGAGCACTTGTTCGTAATGGATCCGGGGTGGGCCTCACTGAAGTGAAAGAAAAGAAGGAGAACGTTTTCCCAGGACGGTAGGACGGGGACACTTACTGGTGCTGTGTGTAAACTCCGTCGTAGCTGAGAGTGGGGTCCCAACCTGTAGCGGGGGGTCCGGCCCCTCGTGGTGCCGAAACGACAATCCACGCGAGCACGTGGAGACAGCCAGGGGTCCGCGCGTTCCCCCCAGAGGGCACGGCTTTTCTCGTGTTCTGTGTGCGGTGTCCGTGTGAAAGAATTTGAAGGAAACAGGACCTAGATCTTTTCCTCAGACCAGACATGGTTTGGGTGTGTGCGTTTCAGAAGGTGTCTGTGCTATCACAGGGCTTTCTCTAAAGTCTTTGCAGCTGTTTTGGGTAACTATAATATAAATATAATTGGTATTGTATCTGTTATACTCAATTATAATAGTATTTTCTAGAGCTTGGGAAGTAGAAGTTTGCTGTCAGCCCTTCTGTTTTTTAAAAATTAGTATTTTTCTTCCCTGCAAGAATAGTGACAAGTTCATTTGAATCACTACCCTTCTTTTGAGTAGATGAAGGAATAATCTTAATTTGTTTGTTATTTTAAAATACTTTATTTATTCATCTTTTAAATTATTAGTTTCAGGTGTACAAAAGAACATGTTTAGACATTTACGCACCCCACAAAGCGATAACCCCCAAGCCCACTGCCCAGCTGACACCTTACAGAGCTGTTACAGTGCCACTGACTACAGTCCCTGTGCTGTACTTATACCCCATGATGACACATGTTTTTAAATTATAGTTGACATTCAGTATTATTAGTGTCGGGGGTACAGCACAGTGGTCAGGCATGTACATAATTAATGAAGTGAACCCCCAATGAGTCTAGTACCCATCTGACGCCATACTCCGCTTTTACAACATTGACTATTACTGTATGGTACATCCCCACAACTATTTGGAATAAACTTACAAGTCTGCTCAAGAAGCGTTGCTAAATGCATTGCTGGCTTATACCTCACCACAAGGCGGGTACAACTCTGGACATAAGTACATCTTGCTGCGAAGAGAAGTGTGTCACAGACTTACAATGCACCGAAGGGGGCAGGCGAGCTCCTTAGCAAATAGTTCAGGTTGACGAGCCCCCGGGCAAAAACTAATGCATCACGTAGGAGTACGGGAACGAGAGCAGGCGTGGAGCCGTCGTTAACGGGGGAGGGCACGGGAGTTGAGACGAGACGAGCCTGCAGAAGGGACTCAGCAAAGCCAACCCAGTGCTTGTTCGCTCGTGATCGGGAAGCTTCAGGTGATTGCTGTATTTTCAAGTTTCCTAGATGAAGTGCTGCCATCACCGTGTTCTTTTTTCTCTCAGCTTGTCTTAACATTCAAGTCCCAGAATATTAAAACAATTTTAGCTTCAAAGCCCTTCAGGACTGTGGGTTGTCATTGCACTAAAACGAGAGTGATGACAACATGTCTCTAGTTTCTTCCTCTTCTTTGCACATCCCATCCCATTGAGCACTGTGGTTCATGTCCCAGTTCAAACTGATTGCATTTATTTTCAGTCACGACTCAAACTGTCGCTACCTTCTTGGAGCGATACTCGTCTGCGATTCCTAGATCTCTGAAATACACCTCCTGGCTTCCTTACACTCTCACTGTTTTACGTGTGACACTCTGAACGTGTGAAAGAGAAGTGCTGCTCTCTTGCTTTTTATGTCGTCACAAGTTTCGTTTTACCTTTCAGGTTACTGGAAGCTTAGATTCCGTTTGAGCCACGTGATCCCTTAAGAACTGTCCCTAGTTTCTTGCAGACTGTGTCACCCTCCTGAGCAAGCTCGGGTCCTGGAGCTCCTGGGAGTCGGAGCTGCAGCGAGGATGTGTGGGTGGCCGTGGACGGGAGAGACAGGGGGGACCCTGCTTCAGGCCTGGGCGAGGGCCAGAGCTGACCAGAAGGCTCTGTACCTCCACCTGACCAGGCGGGGACACTGGGGTAGCTTTCCAAGGGAAGCTTGACATGTCGGGGGTGCATATGGTTTGAGGGGGCTTTCTTCTGGCTCACTGAAGACCAGACTTGGTGGTGGGGTGGGGGCGGCTGGGACAAGAGAGTTTTTAAAGTCCAGGCAAGTTCTGGAAGTTTCGTCTGTGACTCAGGACCTCGTTGTGTAATGGCAATGACAACTGTCTGCTCAGTGGGTAAGCGTCGAGGCCTGCCTTGCTCTTGGCACAGCCCTAGGCCCATTTTCTGAAAGACCCGAGGACGGTCCTTGAAACCGGAGGTGCCCCCGGAGGTGTTTGGTTTGGCGTGCAGACGTCACGTCTGGGAGCGGGAGGAAGTGAGAAACGTGACCTGGGGGGGGGGCGGGGCACACACACGGCGAGCTGAAGCAGGTGCCAACGACGGGGTCACACGTCCCTACGAGCCAGCGTCAGAGTCCTGGCAACCACGCAGGCCAGTGCAGCCGAGCGGAGGCCTTCAGAACCGAAGACAAACACCCCTTCCCGGGACCCTTTTCTCTCTGTCCCGAGGGGGTCTGTCCCTCTTCCTTGGAGCCACACGGTTCGGAGGTGTCTCTCCACGCCGGGACCCCATTGTGTGGACGTGGTTTATGCGTTTGTCGTCCCAATCTCGTCCATGAGCACGTTGGTGCCGGGACACCCCCCTCCCCTACATGGCACCCGAATGGTGTTGAATTGACGTAAAGCCCCTGAGGTCACTGTGTGTGATCGTAGACAGAACCAACAGAGAGCGTCGGCGCAGACGCTCGGGGACCCAGACAAGGGTAAGGCTGTGGGGGAGGTGATTCAAGGGCGGAGGGGGCATCGTGCCGACTGTCCTGTCTCCGGCTTCTGTTTCCTCGGTGATGGTACAACGCTGGGTCAGCTCCTGTCGGCAAAGGGACAGCTTGAGCACAGTCACTGGTCCGGGAAAGGCTGGGACCAGGGGCCGTGAGTGAGTTGCACGTGGCAGGAAGCACTCCTCTGAGACGGTAAACCCTAAATTTGCAGTTTATTCACTCAGTGAGTATTTATTGACTATCTGCTTCGTGTCCAGGTCAGGTCCTGAGCAGACAGCGACACAAATAGACACACTGCCAGTCCTCAAGGAGTCCACAGCATCGCACAGTAAATGAGCACAAAAACAGCCGCAAGTTCTTACTCGGTTATAGTTAGGAGAAGCGCTGGGTGCGAGTCGTACCGGAAAGGGCTTCCTGGAACAGCGGCATGAAGACACCCCTTGAAGGATGAGAAGACCTGGGCAGGGGTGAGGAGGCAGGACAGGGAAGGAACAGAGATGTCCAGGCAGTGCCATGGCCAGTTAGGGCTCGGAGGTGACACATTGCCGGTGGGGGACATTCGTGGGTTCAGTTCTTACGTATCAGCCCAGGGCTCGGCAGGAATGACCACTTTCTGACTGACTCGTGACACGAAAAAGTTCGAGAAGCCCCGCTCTAGGGAAACTAACCCTGGAAAATTCTAGCTGTACCAGCGGCAAGGTACCCGGGGTAGACGAGCCATCTGGATGCGACCTGAATTTGGCACACACCGAGATCTTTTTATGTCACCTGCTTTGACAGTCACTGAATTAATTTCTTTTCTTAGCAAATAATGTACTTGATAAAATGGTGTTACATGTCACCTGTCCTTGTTTTTATAAACATTATAAATCAACGCACAGGTGGCATGGGAGGTGAGAGTTTATCTGGGGGTTGCTGTTACCTGAGACAGCAGGTGTGGGGCAAAGTTTTCTCTCGTTCCTGTTTTTTATTGAGTATTGTCATGACAATAGAATAAGGCGGACTAGGATTTCCAATTAGGCCACATTCAACCAAAAGAATTCCCAAATGATGTGCACAGACAATTAAGGAAGTAATTCAGGAAGTTATTCACCAAGTCAGGGTGAAAATAATCCAAGTTGGCTGCTGGGGAAGGACTGGAATGGTGGCCTGGGATCTTCTAGCTGCACGGACCACGTTTGCTTTCAGCGCATCCTGACCCTCCCTACCTCGCTGCGGCACGAGAAACGCAAACCTGCCTCCTTTGCTTGGCTGTGGGTGGCTGAGCCGCTGTGAAACCACAGGCGTGAACCGTTGTCTTCAGCCGTTGATTTGCAGTTGCTTGATATTATCTGAGTTTTTGAAGCATCACTTTTTTCATTGGTATAGAAAAGAGTCTCTACATGATAGAAATTTCTGGTAATGAGTTCTCGCATCACTTACACAGGTGCATATTGCTTGAGGTCCTGAGCAAGCTTCATGCAGAAAAGAAAAAAAGCTCCCAGTCCTCTTGCTTCTTGCACGAGGATGTAACCCTCTGGGTTCTAGAATGTGAAAGGCGTCGGAGGGGAGGGGGCTCCTCTGCGGTCGGCTGGCCGAGTGCCGGAAGTTAGGCAGCGTGTAGCCATGAGACGGCTCAATGGTTTCTGGGAAAAACCCTCCGGACGGGCCTTGCAGTCAAAGAAACAAGTTCATTAAAATAAAGAAAAAAATCGTCTATTCATCTTTTCCTTTTCTGAAAGGCCCTTGGTGGCCAGTGGTATTTTAAAGACCAGAATGAAAACTAGAATTAGAATCACAACACAGGAGGGCTGTTGAAGACCGTGGCGTGAAAGCCTGAATGCCTTTTCTTCCGAAAGACTTTGTCGCTGGACGCGGACAGGGCCCCCCTGACAGTAGGACTGAACACGACGTGAGGTCGCCGACTTGCACTCACGCGTGCGCCCGTGTGCCAGGCGCCATGCTGGCTGTGCCGACGAAGCCTCCCGGGGTTTCCTGGTGATACCCCAAGGCACTGCTGGGTTGTCCATCAGTAACTGGGTGGACTGGGCACGGAGGGCACCGTTGCATGCGGGGCTGATGAGAGGACAGTAATTCTTGTTGGATGTGCCGGGGAGATGGGGGTGTCCTTTTTCTTTCTGGGGCGTCACACTGCACTGCAGTCACATGCCTGCTGAGGGCCGGGGCTCTGCAGGAGATGGGAACGTCAGGTGGAGGCAATGGTAGGACCATCCGAGTTACATAGGTTTCAGGTGGCACTTCTAGCGTCATTTCTCCTGGTCGGGAGCACCACCCCGAGTCAGACACACCCCGAACAGGAGGGCACAGCGATGCTCTGGCGACTCACAAGTCGCGTTCAGGTAGAAGGTGAGTGCCTAACCTGGAGGGGTCAGGCTGGGTCTCCTTGGGAAATGCCAAACCTCTTACCCTACCAATGCGCTTTGCTCTGATACCAGAAAGGCTTATGGGAAATCCATCCTCACAGCAAACATATCTTTCATTTAAATATTACACGAAGCAAGACGTTTCAGCTAGTTGGAGGTACATAGAGACATTTAAAATAGGAGTTGACAGGCACTGTAAGCTATTTTTTTTCCCCTGGGGTCTAAAAAGGTAGTTTTTCAATGGTCTTTCAATAGTCTGTTTTCTTAGCCTGCCAATGACTTTGAATGACATTGTTAATTAAAGAACTTTAGACATTATGCTGTTAGTTTGTAAACTCCTTGAAGAGAGGCCCATTTATTTAAGCAGTTTAATATAAAGAACTAATATTCTACATCAACATTCCATTGGACACCTTTGTGATGAAACAGGACAGGACTGCAGGTTTTAAGTAACGAAAATATCCCTTTAAAGACCAAAATATTTATTTAAAAATCTCTGCCAAAGATGATAAAAACCTTTCTGAAATATGAATAGGTTTTTCTATTTTATTACAGATGTCTTTAGTATAATTGAACTCTTTACATGCCATCTCATGCCACTATTCTCATGTCATAATTCCTTAAGATTCTGTTGAGGAATGAGCACCGATTTGCACGTCATTAAGTAGCCCATTGATATTTTTGAGGCTCTTGCTGATTCTCAGTGGTTGTTTGGCCAACTTCCTCAGCTATCTCCAGCGTCACCTTTTGATACTGTGGGCGTTTCCTGCAAGCTTTTCTCCTTTTGACTGTCTTAGGCCTATTCCTGTGGGGTAGTGTTTATGACTCAATATTCTTCCGGGTTCATGGTTGAGGATGTCAAAATCCAAACTCTGGGTGTTGCTAATGTGAGATATAAGAAGAATTCTATGTACTCATTTGCTTTGAAGCTACTTTTGTAACTATGTATGTAGCTTTTTTAATGAATTTATTTCAGTTTAATTAAGTTAAAATTTGTTTATTATTGATTGTTTATGGATCTTTCCACATCAGTTAAGTGTGTTATTTACTAAATCAGACTATAAAATCTTTGGTTAAAAATATGTACGTCTCCTTGAATTGGAATTCAGTGAATACATTCCTGAAAGTATCTTCATGTAAGATGACTTGCCACTCACTAAGATTTTTCTTTTGCAAAGAAATTAAGTGAGATGGCTGAAGTTGTCAAAAAAGCAATCACAGGATGAACTCTAAACATAAAATAAATATATATTTGGACTAATAGCTGCTTTATCCCAAGTGCACACAGATATAATTATTATACCCATTCTGTAGATATGGGCATTGAGACTTCAAGACAAATGTTGACTTGCCCTTGGAGATTGTAAACAATATTAGAGCCATTTTGAACAATATAATTGGTAATATCTCACATGGAACATAAAAGAAAGGATAGAGAAAACTCCAGCCGTATCAATCACTACATGAAATAACCTTGTTCATTCTATTAAATCATGTATTAATAGGGTTCACTTCCCAGACAAAAGCATTATTGCTCTTGTTAATATATTGTCTTATCCTTTATTAACATGTTCAAATGAATTACTTTATTGGATCCCCAACCACCTCAGCAGAATAGGAGCACCTTAGGTTACAGAGAGAGGAACTAGGGCTCTGAGGGGTGAAATGACTCTTCAGAAGTCCACAGCTGGGAAATTTGGAAGCCAGGCTTTACATCCTTCATTCTTCTGGTGCTGTCTCCAGTTGCAGTCTCTTTCCATGATAATTCTCAGCCTTGCGAAGTATCACAAATGAAAAATAGTTTTTCACTTTTGTGAGCGGCACCCTTGACTGGAGAAATTGAGCCATTGGAGGAGCCAAGTACCTGTAAACTAGATAACATGAACATAAAATCTTCAATGAGACATTAGTGCTAAATCCAAACACACCGCTCACTTAATATTCAGCCCTTACATTTCTTCCTGTAATCTATATCCTGGCAGTATGACCACTTAAAGAGTAAATATGGGAGAAAAGTATTACAGTAGACTCTCCATTAACCGGAACTCAAAAAAATTGGCACTCTCAAGCAACTGGCATTTTCCCTGGATGCGTGAGTTGTGGTTAACGGAGAGAGTCTGCTTATTTAATGTGGCATCTACCAATCACCGTGGGGGCTGGTTAATGAATCTCCTGTATTTATAATCAAAAGCTTACCAATTTTATATTTAAAAGTAAACTTGGAGTGGTGATTATAGCATTTCTCTTTAATCATAGATCTGTCACTTCATTGTTATTTTTTATTATAAAACTCAAGACATCAATAAAATAGTGTTCACCTGAGCACAACATAGACATGAAATTTTATTTTCCAGGTTAAATTAATACATCTTTGGCTAGACATACAATAGATTATCAGTTAAACATTTGCCACCAAAAAATGAAAAGAAATGGCAAAAGCATAAAGTTCAGGAAAATGTAGTCACTTAGATGTTTAAAAATATATTAATGAAAGCAGGAGTTCTCTTTCAATACCTTAAGTCCTCCTGATATATGTAAATTGTCAGTCCAACATCCCTCCATAAAAATCTTCTCTTTTCCCTTGAGGTGCAGAGATGCTACCTACCCCTGGTCTCTTGTAAGATGCTCCTCCTGTTCGTTTAACCGTCACCATCGTCGCCTTAGACGCTGCAGGAGTATGTTAATTATCTTGAGGTGTCCTAGTGGCCCAGTAACTCCAGGGCATCATGCCAGCAGAGTCCTGGTTGTCATCCAGCTTGAAAACACTACAGTGACTTGTTCTGTCTCTTGACATACCCACAAACAGTCAACCTGGAGAGAACACGTATTCCAGCTGAGTTAACAATTCCAAAACAAGTAATATCCCTCCCCCTGGCCAACCGTTTGCGATTGTGTGTAAAAAGTAACAAGTGAGCTGCATTCTCCAAGGCTGCTAATTATCTGCTGAACAGGAATGCTTTTTAGATATTGTACGTCTGCGTGCCATAAACCTGGCGGATTTAGGGAACCTAAGGAGCATCTTTGAACATCTGCCACTGCAGGGAGCTTGCAAGTTTCCAGCGGAAGTTGGGAAAAACTGTTGCAAGAGCGGGCCTGTAAGACCCAGTGCTGTCATTGGTCAGGCTAGGTTACCCGTGCCGGCCTGGAAGTTAAGTATGTTGTGAATGGTGATTGAACTGAATCCTTTTTTCCTGCATTTTTTTTTTTATCAATTGGAGTGACATTGGTTAGCAAAATTATACAGGTTTGAAGTGAACGGGACCACATCAGACTAAAAAGCTTCTGCGAGGAAAAGCAACCAACAAGAGAAAGAGGCAACCGACCGAATGGGAGAAGTTATTTGCAAACAACGCCTCCCATAAGGAGCTTCGGTCCAAAATCTACAAAGAACTCATATGACTCAACAACAGAAAAACAAACAATCCAATTAAAAAGTGGGCGAGGACCTGAACAGCCACTTCTCCCAAGAAGACATACAAATGGCCAATAGACACGTGATTCCTCTTTTCTTAGAGTGGACTTTGGTGGTTCAGAGAATGAACATCGTGGAGACACCAAGTTCCTTGGGAAATGCACATGTCTACGTGAGAAAGAAGAGAGTCCAGAGGGGTGCTATGCAGAGTAGAGGCATAGGTGGGCAGGGGTGAGGGGGTGGGTATCAAGCAGAGGAAAGGGAAGCAAATAAAATGATTCTCCTTCTGGGACAGAACATCCCTATACCGTCCCAATCAGTGGAGCCAGTGAGATTTAAGCAGTTTCCACTGGCTTTCAATAAACTGTGTAACAGAACAAGGTAGGATGATGAATAGCATTTATCACTTGAGAGTCCAGACCAGTAAAGCAATGCATGTAACCATTTTAATGCAGTTAAGGACAGGATCAGGGACTAATATAGGTAAGTGCTTCTTACAAGCATTTAATTTCTTGAAATTGCTAGTGGAAAAAGTAGTACTAAAATGAAGAACTACTTTAAAATGTAAGCAATATGAAGTTTTAAATAAATAATGATCTTAAACTGCTTTAAGTCTTCTAAAACAAGGAAAGTCTAAGTGTTCTGAAAATCTTATTTTCTAAAATACGTTCATTTTGGAAATAGCTGGGAAATTAGGTAAGGATAGTGCCTTTAAGTTTAATTAAAATGAAACATTATGGTTTTCAGCATTTGCACTATTCTTGCGGGACTGTGATGAATATTTGAATATAGGAATTTGTATGTCCTATGTCCATTGAATATCCGTACTTATCTTTAAGACTAAAGAATATCTTGGTCTAAAAAGCAGACAGCAACATTAAATAAATGCATCATGTTGTGACTGAACAAGGATACACTGTGCACATGATGTAATTATCACATTTTATTTTGGTTTTTGCTTCACTCGTGAAAGAAAAAACTAAATCCTTGAAAACCAAATTCAGGAAATAATATGAGTGGATATAAGCACATTTTTTTATAGAACTCAAAATGGTTTAACTTTTGCCCTATCTTTTATTACAGTATCCTTGAAGTAAACAGTAGGCACCTGTCCCCATGTTGTAACTATAGAAATACCAGCAAAGACATGTGACTTCTCCAAAGTCACCACTCAAAGCGAGGGTCTAGGTTTCTGAACCTAAGAATTAGTGAAAAAAGGCACAAACTATTGATGTGTTTATAATTGAAATGAGGCAGGTCTACCGTGCTCACTCTGATATCTTTTTGAAATATGGCCCAAGCCTACGTGGGCTGGATGAACATTGGCATGTACCTTATTATATTAGCAAATCAACAATATTTAACATCATTAAAAATTTATTGAAAAATCATCAGCCTGTTTATTATAATGACTCTGCCTCTGATGAATATAAGCTTTCTTTCTTCCAGACCAGTAAAAAAAAAATAAATAAAGTCTAGATGCAACATGTGACAAAAATGAATTTTTTCAGTCGCTACCTGGGAGTGCAGTCAAGAAAATCTTTCTGCCTTGTCCAGACATAACTACATAATGAATCAATGAACACATTGGCAGAAATTTAAACATGTGATCACACCTATTTCAGAACAAGGTGCCAACTCAGCAGAGATGCCAGATAGCCCTGCTTAATGGACAGATATGTATGTTTGGGCTTAATCCTGTCTATCTTACTTGTTTTACAAGTGAGCCTCTTTTCAAAGTTTACCCCCCAAATAGACGACTCAGTCAGCCTGATGGTCACGGCCGACAGTAAGATGGTCTGAGAGTGTGCTGCGGGGCCGATTTTGCTGTGCCTCATGTTTTTAATGTCTCGGTAGTGAAAATGCCCACATTACTTACCTGCATAAGCTTGGCTGTGGTTTCCTACACTTAACATGCTGTCCCTGCTAGTGCATGCATGCAGCTTCTTGTGGGTAAGGAGACGTTTTTGTGGGAAAATCCAAAAAAAGAAAGGAAAAGAAGTTTCAAGTTTTTCTTTACCCGGTCTCCAAAACGTCTTTATAAATTGGTCTGTAATCACATTGGGTTAAACACGTATATCTGAGTACAGGAAAATACACTGGCTGCTTTGCCATGGTGAGCCTGTGCGTATTTTGAGCGTTCATGGAAAGTTTCAGATCGGTTTGGTAGACATGTCAACACACTCAGATCCTCTCTGAGGAAGCACGCACAGTCCTCAGTGTCTGGGGGACAATGGAATCTAAGTGCTTACCTGCAGATTCTTCCTTAGATCTACGAGGAACATGCATTTAATTAGATGTCTGACTATCCAAGCAAGCACATGAAAGAAACAGCTTCTGGGGGTCCCTGGAGGTGTAGTGGCTAGGCTTTGGTGCTCTCAGCGCCACGGCCTGCGTTAGATTCCCAGCCAGGGAGCTACTCCCCCTCACCAAAAAAAAAAAAAAAAAAAAAAAAGAGAGAAAGAAATGACTTCCTTTGTCCTTTTACATTATCTATGATGTCTCAACTTTCCATCTCCCTGGATTATTTTATTTTATTTTGTCTCAAGGATGTATGTTTTTATCTTTTTAATCTTATGCTTAAAGAAAGAGGTCCCTTGGACTCTGTAATCACTTGTCTCTCTCTCCAGAATTCCCTATCTTTAACGGCACGAATTAATGCACCCTCCTACTTGGCACTGTGTTACAATGTCAGTTTTGAGACTGTAAGCAGTACTTTTATTTTTAAATTTTTACAGAGGAGAGAAAGACCAACAGAGTTCTTCTAACCCTGAAAAGCAGCTGAAATTGGAAAATAAATAATTTAGGGTGAAAATTATATGCATAATCTTAAAAAGTGGTGTGTTTTATTACACCTGAAGATTTATCAAGAAGTATTACGTTTGAACTGCAACTATATCCTAAACAAGCTTGCTGTCTGAATTATCATAATTAGCTAAATTATGTTTCACAAACGTCTTTGCATATATTCCAGGTACAAGTTTATATTCTGTATTGGGGCTATATGAGAGCCCAGTGGACAGCAAACTCGTCCTTAACACTGAATGACAGAAGACCCACAGGGGAAACCTGCTGTGAGTGGTGTCATAGACTCCCTACTATACTCAGGGGCAGGTCTAATTTTCCTGGGGAAGTTGGCCTTGGTTAGCTACTCATTATCAAGGTTTTGGTTTAAACCACTTGGATCACAAACTCAGCTTTCTTACCAAACCCAGAAAGACATCATAATAGACTATTGGAAGAAATTCAGGATTTTCATTGCCAGGATGTGTTCACAGTTGTCCCTTCATCCAAGGCTAACTTTCTTCTTAAAGGAACTCACATTTCTGATTTTATTTTTTTCTTTTCTGAGAGGGGACTTCTGTTATTTTGTTTCAGGCAAAAGATGGTTATGATTTTTTTTACTCATCAATCTTTATTATCACTGCCACTTTAGTCTCGTGCACATCTGAATGCCGACTTATTTAGTAGGTAACAATTGCTCTGATGATATTAGACTGTTCCAGAGGCTTCCAGCTCTTTCTCCAAGTGGCTGGTAAGCCACTTACCTTTCTCACCCACCCCTAACCTCTTTCACTTCAATTAGAAATGTTTATATGATCATTACCTACTCTTCTTTAATATTTTCCTTTAAAGTATACTCCATGCATGAAAGAGAGTCACACTTTTGAATCTGATGCTCAGCAGACAATCTCCTTCCTGTTTTTAAAAGAAACGTACGTACGAGGAGAGAGTTGGATGGAAACAGAAAGTATAAAAATGGGTGTGACCCTTGTACCATGGTGAGCTGTCACCAGGCATGAGTCCCTGGTGACCTGTGCAGACGCTGCAGGAGAGCCCAACAGGCCCCTTAGGCCCTCCGTCCTGGGATTTTGTTTACAGGGTGCTCCTGCCCCGCTTGAATATGTCAGTCCCCGTCTGCACGCTTCTCCTCATCAGAGTGTTACTCAAGGGCTTTAGGGTTCGTCTCTAATTTTATTCCCTCTCTCTGCCTTTCCGGATCGCTACCGTCAGTTGACCTCTTTTTGCCTCCGAAGTTCCTTAATGATTTTCTCATACAGGGTGTGAAGTAATGCCGGTGTCATTTACTTCGGGAAAGTCCACTTGGACAATCTAGTTGTAAAATCCTAGACCTCCACCTTCTGTCTGTGGTTATTTCTTACCCAAAGTTCCTTTTTCTGAGAACCACTCTATGTCTGCTCCCTGTCATTTATCTGGCCACATTAAAATTGTGTGTGTGTGTGTGTGTGTGTGTGTGTCTGTGCGTGTGTGTCTGTGTGCGTGTGTGAGTGAGTGTGTCTGTGTGCGCGCGTGCCTGCATGTACTTCGTCAGAGCACTGCTGCTAGATTATGTACAGTGGGCTCTCCGGTAACCGGCCCCCACGGGCATGGGTGGGTGCTGGATAAATGTAAGGAGGCTCTCCGGTAACTGGCCCCCACGGGCATGGGTGGGTGCTGGATAAATGTAAGGAGGCTCTCCGGTAACCGGCCCCCACGGGCATGGGTGGGTGCTGGATAAATGTAAGGAGGCTCTCCGGTAACCGGCCCCCACGGGCATGGGTGGGTGCTGGATAAATGTAAGGAGGCTCTCCGGTAACCGGCCCCCATGCCGAGTATGTGCGTTTCTGTGTTTTTATCAGCTCCTTGACACTGCCGGTTGTTGGACTTCCGGTTAACGGAGAGTCTACTGCATTTGGATACAGGTGATAAGTAGAATACATGTTAATTAACATGAAACAGAGACTGTCTTCAGGGTAAGGGCAAAATTCAGAAGCATTTTTATAATTTGAAATATTTATAATTATAGTTTAGTAGGAAAAGAACAGCCTGATTTTTAAATTTTTGTTGTTTAAAAATGTGAGCCAAACAAGGCTGTTTATCTATATCTTCCATATGGTGGTTATCAAAACTTGGGTTTTCATTATCTGAGTATACAGAAAAAGGAATATATGAGTATATACACACATATATGCACATACATATTTGCATATATATACACACACACATACATATTTGCACATATATATATACACACACACACATATTTGCGTTCAAGGTAAGTATAAGATGGAATATGTTGAAACAGAAACTTTTAAGGATACCTGAAACACTGTAAAGCAAATTTCTCTCAATTTTTGTAGCAGGTCATAAAGCTACTTCATGAAGAATATTTTTAGGACAAATTGTAGAGTAGCCTTAAAAAATATTTATTAATGATATTTTCTTGTGTATCATGTATACAATTCTTTCCTAAAATTTCTTAGTTTTTATCACTACAGTACACATCAACACAGACCACTCGGCAAATATTTTTAAATGGAAAGAAACAAAATATAAAAACTAAAAAATACTAAAATCTACAGAAACAGGAAAAAAATCTGTATTTTGTTATTTTATTTGATTTAAAAAATGTGTAAGCACTTGGATAGATTCTATATTGTATAGGATTTGTTGGATTTCAAAGTATATAATGCAACAAAAACAGCAAAGCTAGCTTCTTTTTTCCTGTTCATTGGAGCCATCACATCTCATCTATCAAACTTCTAAGTAGAATTTTAAAAGTGGGGTACTCTCTCACGCCCAAGGACTATGTAATTAGCATATGAATGTGCGAGGGATTGTTTGAAGTATCAATTAATGAAACAATACGTAAAGGGACTGAACAGAGCTACCAACACCTGGAAGTCTTGTATTGAAAAAAGCTTTCTTAATGGAAGTAATTAAAAACCAAGGACAAAGGCTCATTGTGCAGCAGGAAAGCCCTACAAAGAAAGCTAAAATCTGCTGATAACTTGCTGTCATCTTTCGGATTGAGTCATTAAAACAAGAACTTAACTTTTATTTATTTCAATGTGATCCTTGTTAAATGTAGGTTTTGTACAGTATTTGATCTGAAATTCATCTAAATGCATTTGCAGGACAAGAAGACTTACGTTTAAAAATATTTATATTTAAAACATATAATAGGTGACAGTAAGTCTTTTGTCAGTGTGAAGTTTCAGGGGAACATTGCAACTAGAACCAGGTCAGATCAAGTACGCAGTCAATTCCCAATAATTTACATAATCAAGTCATTCCTGCTGGTGAATTTCTAGGGGTTCCTGCTCAAGCAGAGCACCTTAAGAGAGTTACAAAGGGCTCAGGATTGTTGGCAGTCCTTGCTATTGGGGAAGGCTCAGTGAGGTAGGAGGCAGGAGCCATGCATTATTTCCATTTCTGACACTACTTATATAAACCACTTTTATTTATTTATTTTTTTTTGACATAAAATATCTTATCTCTAAAATAGGAATTTTTTTTTTGGTAGACTGTTCAAATCTGAGTCAAATGACTTTTGAGGCCCTTTCTGACATTTAACTGGCTATATTATATTCCTTGATCATGAAGAAAACACCAGTCCCCAGAATTTCACCATACATGGCAATCATTTTATGGGACAACTCTGTCTGAAACATAAATTATGACCCTTATATTCAGTTTTTAAGTAAAAAAAGAGATGTGTGCATGAATATTAATATTGATATTATTCATAATAGCCCAAATAGTAAACAACCTAAGTATTTATCAGTTGATGAATGGATAAATAAAATGGGGTCTATCCATTATCAAAACAAAACATGCACTGGGCGGAGTTAAACAGCAAGGTAGACTCTATCCAAAGCTATTCCAATTGGGAGAGGAGCCAGAATTGAGTCTGAGCTCAACTCCAATGAAGCAGAGGGGGTATGGATTTTTAAAGGCCGGGGTGAGCCCCAGGGGAAAAGTCCTGCAGGACATTCAGGGAAGTCATGGGCATCTGTGTTTGCTAATTGGCTTCATCCAGCAAAAAACAAATGCATATCTTTACTACAAGAGGTAGTTGTTGCAACTTGGAGCCAGCATCCCAGTGAACTGTTAGGCTCCTACCCTCTCACAAACACTGTTTCCTTTGATGTTTCCACTTCTAAGAGATGAAGCCCATGTCCTTGAGGAGTATATTTCTGGTAGCAAAACTGCCATATAGTTATGAGAAACTATTTCTATCTCCAAGGGACAGAGAGAGAACATACAATTGCACGGTTTCTAAACTCTAAGACAATGGAATATTACTCAGCTGTAAGAAAAGATGAAATACTGCCATTTGCAACAAAAGGGATGGACTTGGAGATCGTCATACTTAGTGAAATAAGCCAGACAGAAAAAGCAAGGAACTGTGTGACTTCACTCATATGCGGAATATAAAACTGAAAGCAAAGAAAAAAAGAAATGAACAAACAAATAACCCATGGACACAATCAATAGTTTAATGTTTGTTTGGGGACGAGTGGGTTAGGGAGGGGAAAAAGGGGAGGGGGTGGGAGAGGAGGGAGGGGAAGCTAAATATAAGGTGATGGGAAGAGAAGTCACATTAGGTGGTGAACTTATTATACATCAAGTTGACAATGCACTGTAGAACTGTATGCCTGACACCTATGTAATCCTTGCTAACAGATGTCACCCCAATAAGTCTAACAATAAAAATGAATATAAAAAAAATAATAAACTCTAGGAGAAGGTAGGTCAGGAGCCTAGAGTCAAGAAAAAACCAGTCCAAAGTTTATTCAAGCTGAGGGGACCTTTGGTCAACCGGGCAATGAGTATTATTAGCCAATGAAAAGGACTGACGTACTGATACACACTACAACATGGATGAACCTTGAAAACTTTATGCTCAGCTCAAGAAGCCAGTCGCAAAGGATCATATATTGAGTGATTCTGTTTATGTGAACTGTCTAGAATATGAAATCTATAAAGACAAAGTAGATTAGTGGTTGTCTAGACCTGGGGGAGGTGGGGATGGGGTCGGGGGTGGCAGCTAAAGGGTATGGGGTTTCTTTTGGGAACGATAAAGATGTTTTGAAATTATAGGTGATTGTACAATTCTATGAATATCCTAAAAGCCATTAAAGTGTACACTTTAATGGGTGAATTATATGCTATATAAATCATATTTCAGTAAAGCTGTTAGAAAAACAAGTATGTGTTGAAATGTGCTACATGGCCAATGGAGTATTTACCTGTAATAAAAATTTTAAAACCAAATCAAAACTCTTATTTCCCTAATGTATGTTTTGATTGATCTGTGGATTCACAATGTATACTTCTGGTAGCTGGCCTACTTTTTCAGTTTTTATAAAATTATTTAGTAGTTATTTATCACCATGTTGTAATAATCAGAGAGTAATGAGGAAAACTACTTCTGAAATGTCCTTGAGATGTTTGCTTCCCTGAAATTGAGAATTGTCCATAAAGAGAAAATAACTGTTTATCAAGAATAAAAAGGGATAATTTCTTTTCCC
>PVJL010014756.1:0-16892 GCA_004026885.1 Lyroderma lyra
GTGTGTGTGTGTGTGTGTGTGTTGCGTGATTCTATAATGCCTGGAAGTATAATTTACCTGCTAAGGCTCCTGTAATAGATGGCAATTCCTTAAATTTGTACCATCTAAAGAGTTGATTAGTCATTAGACAAACATAACACGGGAGAAAAACCAAAAGGCAATTTTGCCAACAAAACTGGGTCCATGTCGGCGCAGTCTGTCGGGAAAAGGCATGACCTTGAAACCCAGCGTTCAAATTCTAGCTCCTTCTTTCAAAACCAACCAACCGACCAACAGATGTCATCCTGTGTTATGTCTTTGAGGCTGAATTTCCTCGTATGTAGTAACGTAATAACATGCATCTTGCTGGATGATTGTAAGGCTTATATGAGGTCGTGCATATAAAGCCCCTGACAAGTGGCAGTCACAGTGAAAGGTGACTGTCACCAGTCCACTTCCTGAGGCCCAAGCTACAGGTTAGTTGTCGCCAAACGTGGAGTCTGTTCTGGGCATCTCACAGGTGCGCTCTCGCATAGCAATTATCACGGACTTCCCTTTAGAGACGAGAAACCTGCCTTGCACCAAAGGCCAATGCGACCTCCAAAGCCCGCCATGCTGGGGCTTGCCCAGGATGGGGCGGGGGCCTGGGTGTGGGCCTCACCTCTGCCTGTGGCATTTCTGAAAGGTTTCATCAGATCAGGGGCAGGACACAAGAAGGTTCCCGACGTACCCAAAAAGCCGTGCTGGGTCCGACCTCCTCCTGAACCCTGAGGCAGTGACAGGCAGGTGGGCTCTGAGCAGAAGGGAGCCCGCAGCCACGGCTGCCTCTGTCTGCACGTCCTCACCCCCCGCCCCCCGGGAGACCTCTGGGCTGGCTGACAGTTTGCAGGTCGGCCTCTAGCACTCGTTTGTTCTCCCCTAAACCTCGGTCTGCAATACCTCAGGTCGCACGTAACAGAGGCCCGACACCCCAGTTCTCACCAAAGACCAGCCGCACAGCCATGAGTGAGGCGATGGCCTGCATGTCCGTGCCTGCCCCAAATTCATGCGTGGAAATCCTGAAGCCCAGGGTGACGGAGTCAGGCAGCAGGGTCTTTGGGAGGAGCTGAGGTCATGAGGGCACAGCCCCCGTGATGGGATCAGTGTCCTTCGGACAGGAGACCTGCAGAGCTCCCCCAGCCCTTCCGCTGGCTGGGGACGCCGTGGGGACATGAGCCTGTGATTCCTGGAAAACGCCCATCCACGAGGAAACGGGACCCCGCCAGATGCCAAACGTGCTGGCAGCCTGATCTGACTTCCTGCCTCCAGAACCGGGACAAGTGGCCGTCAGCTGCTCACTTGTATTGGCCCTGAACGTCTGTGCTGGCCCAATGCGTCAGAATGACCTCAGTCAGGTGAGTTCCCTCTTGCACCCCCGGGAGGGCCGGCAGCTCCCTGTGCCCGAGCTGGTCCCGGGCAGGTGTGAGGCCAAGTGCCTGCCCTGTGAAAGGCTGCTCGCTTCGGAGGGAGTCAGAGTTCGTTTAGAGCCTTCAGCCTTTGGAGGCCGCACGCTCGTCCAGGCCGCAGTCCACGGGCCCAGGTGGCAGTCCACGGGCCCAGGCGGCAGTCCACAGGCCCAGGCGGCAGTCCACGGCCCCAAGCCGCAGTCCACGGGCCCAGGCGGCAGTCCACGGGCCCAGGAGGCAGTCCACGGGCCCAAGCCGCAGTCCACGGGCCCAAGCCGCAGTCCACAGGCCCAGGCCGCACGCTCATCCAGGCCGCAGTCCACAGGCCCAGGCCGCAGTCCACAGGCCCAGGCAGCAGTCCACGGGCCCAGGCAGCAGTCCACGGGCCCAGGCCGCAGTCCACGGGCCCAGGCGGCGGCCCAGGGCGGCTTTGAGGGCGGCCCCGCCCAAATCCGTAAACTCCCTTAAGGCACGAGGAGCAGCCGGCGCGAGCCTTCCGTTTTAGCTCATCGGTGCCGTTTGTGTGGGTGTGTTGCATGTGCGGCCCGGGGACGCCCCAAGGTCGGACACCCCTGCAAGTGTTTGGTGTTCCTGCATCTGTTGTGGAAACTTTTCCCCAGAAGCGAAGTCAGTGGAAACCCACAACGTACGTGTTCTAACTCGAGCAGGAGGCTCGGCGAGGTCAGCCATTGAAGAACAAAGCAGCCGGCGTCCTCCCCCCAGAGACCAGTCCCGTGATTCCTGGGACCTGCTCGGTCCCCACCTGCTCAGGGACGAGGACAGATGCGCCCACGGGCCGCAGCGCCGAGCAGGGCCCTCGGACGAGCTGGGCTCGCCAGCCACGCGGAGTATTCAGTGACCCTCGGCCACTCCGGTGGAAGTGGCACTCGGGCACGTGACACCTGGATCCCTGCGCTCCGCAGGTGCGTCAATGACAGCGATCGCCGCTAATCACTGGGGGGGGGGGGGATCCTGACACATTTTGTCAATCTGTCACTCCCTGTTTCTGACGAATTCTCCAACGATACCCCTCATGCTCACTGTTGAAATTGTATATTCACGAAAAGCATTTAAATGCCCCCAATTAGATTCTACGGTCACATTTTCCACATAAACGCAGGCATTTCTGTCCTCCAGCAGTGTGCACGCCAGTGCAGCATGGAATGTGCTAGGCCATTTGGAGACCAGGAGTGATTAAGACCCGGCTGTTTGTGGTTAACATTGTGCATAACTCGAGTTTGAGGCCAGGAAAGGAAGGGGGGCTCACACGGAACATTCCTTGGTGAGAGCGAATGTCTTAGGGGACACGGTTCCATTTCTTTGCTTCACTTTAATGGCTAACTGCACGCTTGTCCTTCTAAGGGAGAACAGGAGGCTCCTTGGCCAGACAGGCGTTTAAGCTTGGACTCCTGCGGCCTTGGACCTGTGTGCGGCCAGGCAGCGCGCCCTGGGCTGGGACTCGGTACCAGCGTCGGCTTCGTTCCCTTTGGCTCTGAGGTGACCCCAGGCTCCGAAAGGGAAGCCGGTCCCTGAGATGACGGGCCCCTGCAGCAGGAAGGTGCTCTTGGGAGACGGTGTGGAGAGCCTTCTAGACAGTCACGAATCCTTGACCACGTCTATTTTCTCTGGGCCAGTGCTGCCAGCTCCCCAAAGGCCCACCGAAGCGGGGGGCAGGGGCTCCTTGGGGGAGCTGTCCTACGACGGTGCCAGCCTCACAGGTGGTGGCAGGGCTGTGGAGGGCGTGCCATTGGAGATCCTTTGCAATGCTACGGTACACCTGTCGTATCTTACAACGACTTCTGTCTCCTTTCTCCTAGCCACTCCCTCGGTTTTGGTAGCAGCTTAAGAATTCCAGAACGGTGACCCTCGGGGTAAGGAGGTGCCGGGGGCAGCAGGGTGCGCTGTGCGGCAGGTGGCAGAGGCCGCTTAGGTGAGACGGGGCTGGCAGTCAGCAAGGCCCCTGGGCTGGTGCCTCTGTGGGCCCCGTGTCTTCTCACGTCCGCCTCCTACACATGAGATGAGGGTCATGGTGGTGACAGGGACACTGACAGTCACCCTTCTCAGATGTTCCTGTGCTGGGACAGACTGGGGTGTGCGGGCACCACCGGGCAGGCCCCACGTGGAACCGGCCGGAAGCCGCAAACTGGTGCTCTGACTGACAGGTGCCCCAATCCTTTGGGAACATCATGGGGGGTGGGGAAACAGGGAGAGAACGGGGGCCGTCGGACCGGGTCCTGAGAGACGGTGACATCGGAAGTCGTTATCCTTGGAGCACCGGGAACCTGAAATGCCCGTTCTCTCACATTCTGGGCTTTTTCAAATGTCCCCAGAGCGTGGCTCTGCCCTTGGATGCCATCTCTGTGGGCTGCAGGACTTGGGGGACCGCTCCCCTATCTGGCTGAGTAATCCCCTTTTCACAGGCTTCTGGGTGGGACCAGGCTATGCGATTTCTTTTTTTTTGACAATTCAGCATTTAAGAAGCATCTCAGTAGGAGAAGTGGGTGGTGCACATTCGTGGGGGTTTGCACTCTGAGGAAGGCTGGAGACAGGTATGTGGGCCGGCGCCACTCACCGAGCCGGTGTGAGACCTGCGGAGCCAGCGGAGGTGGGCACGTGCCCGCGGGGCTCCCCGCCCCCGGGGCTCCCCGCCCTCGGGGTTCCCCGCCTGCTGGGCTCCCCGCCCCCCGGGCTCCCCGCCCCCCCGGGCTCCCCGCCCCCGGGCTCCCCACCCTCGGGGCTCCCCACCCAGGCCTGCAGGCAGGGCTGGTCCGAACTGTGCGAGGCTGCTGTCCTGTGGGCAAAATCCACAGTTCTCCTAGGCACGGGCGGATTTCTGTATTCTCTCCAAATATATTGTGCTTTTCGACTGTGAGAAATCGGCTCCCATTAAATCCATGGAAACATGACCCTGAGTCTCTGTATTTAACTGAGATTAAACAACTGGATCGAGGTGTGGAGACACGAGACCCCAGAAATCGTTAAGGCCCAGCTCCAGCTCTTACTACTCATTTCTCAGCATCACTCAGCTCTTGACCTGCTGACCACCGGCGAGCGGACACCCGAGTCAGCAGAAAGGGAGGCAGAGCCTTTGGTGTGGCCGCGGCTCTCGTGCCCGTTTCCACGCCTGCACCCGGGGCGGCGGGGCTGGGGTTCCTTCCTCCCAGGTCCTGCTGTGCTCGGGCAGGGGACGAACCCCGCGGGGTCGGCATGCCATGCGGCTGGTGTTGGTAGCCGCCGCCGCCCTGGGACTCTCTTTCCGGCGAACGAAGCCGGACGGAGCGGTGAGGACAGATTTTAATCAGTCGTAGGCCGTTGCGAGGGGGAGACCGCCCGGCAGGAGCCCCACGTGAACTGGGGGAGAGGTGCCCGGGCGTTCAGGGGGAGAGCAGGGCCGGAGGGGTGCGCCCCGGGGCTGCACGCGCAGGGGCCACTCTGGAGTCGGGGACGTGGGAAATGGCAAAAAACTGACCCTGGGAGGTGAACGTACAGGTGACGTATATGACGGAATTGGACACTTGAAACCTGTTTGGTTTTCTTAACCAATGCCACCCGACACGCATCCGGGCTTGGGAACTGGGACGTGGGGAGGGAGGTCCCTGCTGTCCCACAGAGGCTGGGACCGAGGGGACCCGTGCTCAGGGGGTGCCTGGGAAGACTCAGCTCTTCCGGGAACCTCGAGTTTTCTCAGGCGCTTTAAGGGGGTGAGGCTCCTCGGAGGGGTGCGGCCTGGCTTTGTTAGAAACCCTGTTCGTGTCCATACAGACTCGGGGTGCGGGCCGGCGGAGAAGGGGCTCCCGGGAGCCTGGCTGCAGTTCGGTCAAGGACACGTCCTTGTCACCGCTCAAGGGAAAGGCTTTTCTCTACTGATTGTTCATTATTGTTTCTCTCTCGCCCGCTCTTGCTCTTATTTTACTTTTAAGTGTTATTTTCCCACCTGGCCACTTGTCGTTCTCTTCGTGACGTCCCAGAATGCTTAGCTCCTTCCCCTGCGGTAGGGACGGGCCGCCTTTCCCAGTCACGTCTCTGGGTCCCTGACCTTGGAAGGAGCTCGAGTTCACGGGCGGAGTATCGCTTCCCAAGGGAACCCGCCGGGACTCTCCTCACAGGACACGGTGGGCACCCGGGACCCCGGCGCCTGAGGGTGGACGGCCTCCGGGACCAACCGGTCCATTTTGCAGAGGAAGACCCCGAGGGCGGGGGAGACACGCTCGGAGGACGTTCCCAGGGGTTCCTGAGGACCCGCTGACCTAACGGTGTCTACGCTGAGGTGCTGCCGCCTCCGTGGGACTCCGCCAGGCAGGGAGGCCTGAGTGCTCCCCCCGGATCCCACAGACCCCCGTGGTTCCGCCGGACCCCCGATCGCAGCCTCGCGCACGTCTCCCTCTCTTCCCACCACGTGTTTTATTATTGTCCCCCGTCCCCCGTGCCCTTCCTCCCCGTGCCCCCTTCTAATCCAGGACCAGACTGTCTACCAGTGTCGACCCGTTTCAGTCTTGAAGCTTCTGGTGTCACGTGTCATGGGTCGAGTTGTGTCCCCACCAAATGTACAGGGTGATCTCCTCGCCCCTGGTCCCTCCGGATGCGATCTTCACGGGAAGAGTCTTCGCAGACGATCGCGTTAGCAAGAGGTCCCGAGGGTGGGCGCCAATCCAGGACGACTGGTGTCCTTATAGAAAGCAGAAATTTGGACACAGAGAGACACGCAGAGGGGAGACAAGGGGAGGACACAGGGAGGAGACAGCCGCCGACCAGCCAAGCGATGAGACCGAAGGAACAGACTGTCCCTCACACCCCCTCAGAGGGAACCGACCTGCTGACACCGTGATCTTGGACTCCAGCCTCCGGACCGCGAGAACCTAATTCCGTGTGCAGGCCACACAGCCCGTGGGCCTCTGTCACGGCCGCCCTAGGGGCCCGATGCCCACGGGTGCCCAGAGCACGGGACGACTACAAGCTGAGATTGCATTTCACCCCACGTACCTCGTGCTGAGGCTGGAGTGGGGGGCCTCGGCCTCAGTGTGCAGCCTGAGCCTTCGAGGAGACGACGTGGCTCCTCTGGGTCCCTCAGAGCGTCAGGACGGAGGACAGCAAGGGCGGCCTTCTGCCCACGGGGCCTCCGAGGCCTGCGGTCCCCGAAGCCATCGTGCACGTCTGCTGGGGTTCCTTCCCGAGGACTGAACTTGCCGGGAGACAATGGCGTGGCCAGAGGCCGGCGGAGCAGACCAGGGAAAAGGCAACTTGTAACGGTCAGCCCCGAAGGAGGAGACTGCGGTCAGGACGGAAGGTCCATTTCTTAGGTCTGTGTTTACTGTTTCAAACAGAGGTCCCGAGCAGGCTGTGAGGGTCGCGGGGAAACGGGCCCATCCCCCTCCCGCCTCGTCCTCTCTGCCGGCCTGTGAGCCCTGCGTGACACGGCGAGACGGGGCCCCCCGGTCCTCTGCCTCTTTCCTGCAGGTAGTTTGCAAACTGAGGGAAATGCAGAAAATGCAGAAAATGCAGAAAATGCAGTAAGGACCAACGCTATAACCTCGACATGAGCGAATGTGAATGAGGAGGCTGAGGCTCAGGGGGGAGCAGGGAGTCAGGGATGCCACCCGGCGAGGGGGTGGCCACCCACACGGGGCCGCGGGCTCCGCTCTGAGGCCTCAGACGCGGGACCAGGCTGTCCCTGCACGTGCTGGGTGCGGCGTGGCCTCCGGGTCCCACAGAAGGCCAGGCTCCTGAGCTGTCCAACCCTGCCCTCACCGTTCGGAAATGTCTCATCGTTTTCGAACAAGGGGTTTGCACCGGGCTCTGCTGGTCACTGAGCCGGCCCGGGGGGTAAGGGACAGGACTTCCTGTGTTAGTGTTAGGCCGATGGCATACAGGCTTCTGCCACAATTCTGGTCTTATCACTCTCTCTGACATGACCCAAATCTGTGGGTGGTTATCGGAATGCAATCGGATCACGGGGAGATGTCACAGCACGGGGCCACGTGCTCCTTCGGCAGCAAAATCGTCAGGCTCCTGCAAGAGGAGAGGTGGTGACACGTTTGCTCACCTTTATCCTGGAACGTGCACCCGAAGGGACCCTGGACCTTTATCGTCCTTTTATCCCCATTTTAAATGGAAAAAACAAAAAGTTAACTACTTCACTGAAACGTGCATGTTGAAGAGAGCACTTTTTAAAGTGACAAATAAACGCGCTTGGTTTCTCTGGGCTTAGTTACAGAGGGACACGTTGCTCTCCACAGAGAGGCAGGGCAGGGTAGGGGGAACGTGAGACTTCGCGTCGGACGGACCTGGGTTCAGACCCGACCTCTGGGATTCGTTTGCTGGCACAAGGCTCCCGACCCGCATTTCCTAACCTGCACAAGAAAGTCAAACCTTCGGTAGAAACGTTTTGGCACTCGGATGACACAGGGCTACAGAGGCCCAGGAAGTGGACGGGCGCACCCCGTCTCTTTCAAAAGTATTGTTTTCTTCCTTTTCCCCTCCTGGAGCCGTTTCTCAGACCTTTGGTGATACGACCAAGCATCAGAAGGTTTCATACGAAGGGTTAATCGTCGAGTTTTCCATAAAGCAGTTGAAGCCAGCAAGATGCCTGATGTGGATACTCTTGAGAGAGTCCTTCAGAGGGAACAACAAAAGAGTTTAGGTGGCGACCTGGCCAGGGCACCACAGCCAACGTGACTTGAGACTTCCCTCAGCTCAAGAGCCCCGTGCGTGTCAAGGGAAAGGACAGAGGGCTACCAGGCAAGTGACAATGATGCAAACAAATTGCTGAGGAGTGATGGGTGACAGCAGTGACGAGCAGGAGGCTGGGTCGTGTGAAACCCTTCCCCGGCCCCTGTCCTCCCTGGCTAGTGGGCGCTAAGTGTGCAGTCATTGTCACCTAGATAAAGCCCGTGCACCACGTGCATGGGTCTCACCTCAGGACTCTCCATACGGTTCCCTGAACGATTATCACATTTTAACCGAATGGACACGGGGACTCACAGAGCTGCCCGGTTCGGTGACCCGACTGGGATGATACTGGTTCGATCAGAGGTCGTTTGGGGAGCTCACCGGGCCGAGGGCGACCACAGTCGGTCCCGCCCCGTCGGCCGGAGCAGATGCTGGTGTGACGTGGGGCCCATGGGATTCGGCTCCTCCCGTCACGGCACACGCGCCCGGGCGCTCAGATCCGAGGACCCTAAGGGTCTCAGCGCAGGTCCCGGTGTTTGTCACCTGCCTCGTTCTCTACCCCCAGGCTTCAGTGTGTCGTCCCCCCGCCCCACCCAGCTGCCGTGTCCCGGGGCAAAGCCACCCGGCTCCTCGCTCACGGGCAGCCTGCAGCGAGGCGGGGCGGCCCGAACGCCCAGCTGAGCCCCTCGGAGACGGGGGTTTCGGGCTCCGGCCCAGCTGAGTGGCTTCTCCCAGAACCGAGTGGCAGCCGGTGAGCAGTGACAGCGATGCAGGCGGGGTCCGGAACGTTCTCCGTCCTCCTAACCCTGGGGAACGCTGCAGCGCCCCGCGGCGTGTGCATGGCCACGGGCCATCTCCTCGTCCTCCCCGTCATCGTGCCCTCCAGGAACAGCCATGCGCCCCACGGAAGGACAGTGGCATCGCGTGTCCCCGCATGCAGAGCGCATTTGCGGACGCGTCACAGCACCTGCCGACAGGGTCTGGGCGGGAGGGGACATGCCGGGGCCACAGGGTCTGGGGGGAGGGGACGCGCTGGGGCCACAGGGTCTGGGGGGAGGGGACATGCTGGGGCCACAGGGTCTGAGGGGAGGGGCCACGCCGGGGCCACGCCCAGCCCCCTCAGCTCCGACAGCTTAGCGCAGACCGAGGGGTTCCTCCTTCCTTGGGGGGCTCGTTTGCCTGTTTTAACCGGACTGTCATGCTCACTGGCCTCCCTGCAAAGTTCCAGGCGGACAAACAAGGCTCACAAAACTCCACCTGGACTCCGGGCTTGTGACAGAGAAAGTGGGGAAGGTCCCTGTCGGAGAGCACGGCCCCGCCCGAAGCCTTGTCCCCCGGCTGCAGGCGGAGCGGGGAAGGGCTCCTTGCCCATCCCGGCCGGTGCCAGGGGGAACTGGGGACCCCTGTGACGCACGGAGCTTCAGAAAGTCACGCGAAGACCTAACTCTGCCATGGCCACCAGCCTCGTGTCACGGACACGTGTGCATGGCAGACGTGCTCGGGGAAAGGCGTTTGTCGTGGCTGTTGGGTCACAAACAAAAACAAAAGCGCACAAGGAGTCAGTAGGGGAGGCAGAGAGAGGGAGGGAGAGAGCATGGGGCAAGCCCTGAGCTCCTCAGGTTTGGGGGGCAGATTTGGGGGCCAGTGACAGCTGGACTGTTTCCTGTCTCGAGGCTGCGAAGAGGCACGTGGGACGTGGCACAGCCCGTCGGCTTCGGCCGCATCACGGGACGTCAAAGCAAGTGGGGCTCCAGGATGCCACCGAAAGATGCGTCATCTTGGCACCGCGGTGGCGTCATGGGGCGCAGATGGAGACGCGCCCTCGGTTCCTTCACTGTCCCGCACGTCACCCAGGCCGCAGCTGCGGGCCACACCGCGCCGTGATTGCTGAGGTTCCGTATAAGCTATTTTACCGGTATCAGCTGCCACGGTTGACGGGTCCCCCCGAGAAAGCCGCCCGGTCCCCAGGTTTCGATGGCCGTCTCAGGAGACCCTCCCAAACCAGCCGGGTGAAGAGCGCGGCCCGTGTTCTGCGCGTCCACGCCTGGCGGCCGCGTGCGCTGTCAGGGCTGACACACAGTCCCCCCCTTCGGACTGGGATCTGTGTTTTTTGAAATGATTTTTCAGTTGGCACGAGGCCTCGTGTCCGGAGTGGGCACACTGGGGGAGAGCCAGGAGGGAGAACTGTTTGGGGGTGGTGAGGGGGGCCCTGGGCTCCTGCGGGGACGAGCGGAGGCTGCCTTCCGTCTTCAAAAGCAGCTCCTCGGAAGGACAGACATGGACCAGGGGACACAGTCACATCTGAGCTGGCTGCAGGGCCCGGCAGGGAGCGCTTGTCGAATGTCCGACATGGTGGCTGGTCGGCACCGAGGTCCATGGTCTCCTTTTGTTTGTGATTCGCTGCTGCCCCACGCACTCTGTGTCTGACACGCAGGTCGCCTGCGTGCCTCTGAGCACAGGCCGCATCTGGGTGGCGACCCTGCCGCCTTGGCCCAGCGAGCTGCAATCCCAGGGGACCCCGGTGCACGAGTGGGTGTGCCACCCCCGGTCCCCGGGACCTCGGAGCCCCACGCCACTCCTGAGCCGCGGGAAGCCCATAGGGAAGGAGCTTCAGAAAGTGCAGGTTTCCTGTCCGACGATCACGGGTCCACCGAGGCCGACACGGGGGCTTCCCCGGCGGAGCTTCAGCCGCCTTCCAGTGACCCCGAACGGCCAGCAGTCCCCTCCCACGTGGACAGCAGGGTCCATTCCATTTTCATCGGGATGTCACAACTATGGGACCTCGACTTTGAATTCCTTGAAGAAAAAGTCCCCAACTTATTTTAGGGGGAATGGGGCCTCCCCCCAGCATCTCTGTACAAAGGGCTTGATTTCTCTCTGTGACAATGACACTGCCTCATAGGTGTGTGATGACGCAGACTTTCGTTTAGGAAATTCTTCCTCTTCTGAACATCACTGTGAGGTCTTGAAATGTATGGAAAGCAATTCCAAAACTATGTTTCTCAAACCCGCAGTGTTGCCGTGGCGTCTCTCTTCCCAGATGATCCAAGTCAGGGATGCCCCACCCTGTGGTGTCCCTGGGCCACATTAGGAGAGGAATTGTCCGGGGCCACACGTAAATACCCTCACACGGACGATAGCTGATGAGCGTGAAACAGAAAGGTCTCCCCAAAACGCCCTCGTGTTAGGAAAGTGTACGAAGGCGTGTTGGGCCGCATTCAGAGCCGTCCTGGGCCGCGGGCTGGACACGCTCGATCGAAGCCACCCCCTCGTACGCGCAGCCTGGGACCCCTTCTCCCTCGGCGCTCACGGGCCCTGAGCACGCTGGGGTCCTGCTCCGAGCCCTCGCCCCAGCTCTCCTCTCCCTGCGCCGACGGGCTGACTGGGGTCCGTGGAACCTAGTGTAACCCGCCGTCTCCTCAGCTGGCAATCTGTTTGTAAACAGTTAAGCACCGATTCACGAAGTGGAAGAAGGCTGCGCTCTTCACCGAGTGCAGATTTAGTGACAGGCGCCATCGGCGTGGGTACAGGGTCGGGTTCCGTGTAAGCACCACTCAACCAGCTCACGCTGAGGCCGTCGCCGCGTGTTTCGGGAGGAGGGTCACCCAGGCATGCACAAAATGAGCTGGAGCTGAGGACACAGGTGAGGGACACGGGGCTCTAACCCCAGGTGTACACATAAAGGTGGTGGTGAGTGTCCAGGCGGGTCCCCAGAGGTCCCAACGGCCCCCCGGTGCCCGTTACTTGCTGTGCAGACCATTCAAGTTCCCTGACCCGTCAGCGCTCCGACCTGACCTCGGGCCAGCCGTGCCTGCGCTGTGGGGTGCTGGGGGAGGAACCCTGGGAAGGTGCGAGCCCAGTGCCCACGGCCCACAGAGCCAGTGTTCGGCCATCCAATGAGCTCTGTGACCTGGAGGGCAGCTCCTCCCCTGCTCTGTGACGGGCTTTCTTCTTGCCAAACAGCAATCTGAACACCTGTTTGATCTACACGCAGAGGTTTTTATAAGGGTCACGTGCGATAATGAACTTGAAAGCATCTGGAAGACTTCCAAACGTAAGCTGCTATGATGGATGACAGCCGTGGCTGCTCCCAGCACATCAGGGAGGGGAGCGCGGGGCACGAGGCTCGAGGGTCCGGCTGACGTCCTGCTCCGGGCGCGTCCTGCTCCGGGCGCGTCCTGCTCCGGGCGGCTGATGCGTTCGAACTGGCTTGGCTCTGCATTTCTCAGTACAGGTCTCATACAGAAAGCTTGTAGATGCCCCAACTTCAAATGAGCTTTTTTCTCCATCACGTCATACAGTCATTTTTATATAATTTCTCTATAATTTTGGTAATAAAACTGCATCCATTTTGCCTTTTACACCAGCTTTTGAACATTAAACGGGACATACGTCTGAGAATGCCGGCATGTGCTTTATTTTGACACCGAAGGTGAAGAAGGTCTAATGTACTTTTCAGAGTGGTTTAGGCTTACGTGAATTTATCTTCCTTAATTTATGGGCGTATAAATATGATTTTCCCAACCTCCTAGTAATGCGTTCTTACGGAACGACGGACCACCAGGGCGTTGTACGCTCCGGGCACAGATGCGTCTGTCAGAACGAGCTGTGGGGCTCCTCGCGGGGTGCAGGACGGTTCCCTGCAGACATGAGCCCCCCAGCTGCGGGGCTGCAATTGCGGGAGAAAAACAAAGAGCCGCAAGGCCAGCGCGGGAAGGCAGAGGATCAGAGAAGCCCAGGGATGCCCTGTGACCAGGTGGAGCCCGGGACCCTGTGCAGGACACCTCTGAGTGCTCAGCACTGTCCCCTTCCATCAAACCCACAGACATCGCGGGAAAGAGATTCTGCCAGTGAAACCCCAGGAGGTTATAATAGGAAGATGCTTCCCCCCATTGGAAAGGGCTCCCGCCGTCTCTTAAAACCCTGCAGCACCCCTCCATGTGACATGGGTGCTCTCTAAGTCGTCGTCTTGAGGACATCAAACCCTGCCGGCCCCTCCCCCCGGGGCTGGGGAGCACGCGTGGTGTCCCCGTGCGCCCGGCCGGCTTCGGTGGTGTGGCCTCGCCCCGGTGAACTGACCCCGTCTGGTCTGCGAGCTCTTTCGGTCGCGGCCCAACAGGACTTCCTGTCTCTGCGGAGGAAGGCTTAGAAAGTGCCCTAAAAGGACTCGGGGGCTTCTTGGATATCAAAGCGGCCTTACAAAACCTTGTTTGACGAGTTAAGGGTATGAAATAAGAAACACACGGAACTCATTTCCTTTAAAGTGCACGTGGGATTTAGAATGACGGAGAAAAGGGCTCAGGAAAATGCATTTGAGTTGTTATCAAACGTCACTTAAAACGTGTAAAAACACAACTTGAATTGTGTTAAATATGTAAGTCCCGGCTGCATTTATCTCTCAGAATGTGCCACTGTGTATGCATAAGCGTATTCCTACAGAAGATGGACGTATCAAGTGATGTGATAGGTTTTTGTGACTCATAATGGAAATTTTACACCCACATGAATATTCATGTCAAATACACAGCCCCACACGGCGCGGAGACGCTGCCTGGGCCGGCCGCCCGCCAGCGCCGCGCCTCCCGCCTTTGTTTCGGTCGTCTCTGGGGTTCGGAAAACACAGGTTTGCATAGCTCCAGTCTCCACGTTCTGGCTATCCTGGGGAGGGGGGATTCACTTTGAGTCAAGTCTCATGCATAAATTAGGTGATAAATCTGGGAATTCTGATTTGGGCTTCAGGAAATCAGATGTGATTTCACTGTGGGTCTGCTGACGTACGCTCTGACCGTCCCCACAGCGGGGACCCAGACGTGTTCAGAGCAATGCAGGTGGTCATTCTCGGAAGAAGTAGCCCCACCAGGTGATCATTTCATTCTCTGAAGAAGTAGCCCCACCAGGTGATCATTTCATTCTCCGAAGAAGTAGCCCCACCAGGTGATTATTTCAAAGGATCCTGTGGACATGGACCTATTTGGTGATACCTGTTCAGAATAAATGGTTTTATAATGGCCGTTTGTCATGATACAGGCGTATATGTGGTCTTGTATACAAGCAGGGGACTCCCCAAAACTGGAAGTGTCTTCTGGAGGGCGGGCCTCATGCAGTACAGGCTCCTTCTGCTAGGTGAGTGTGCTAGGAGCCCGTCTGCACCCGTGTGCCAACTGGCGTGGTTGTGAGAAGCTGTGTTTGGCTTCCATGAAGTTTTTGGGAGACTGTGTCAGTGCGTGTGCCCGTTTTGTGCTGGGTGGTGACACGAACCACGTGCAGCACGACAGCGCACCTGCCCACACCGCGCTGAGCGCTCAGCAGTTTCTGACCAAAAGACCGCCTGACCCCATGCCCCACCCTCCCTAGTCACCGGATCTTGCCTCGAGCGACTGTAGTTTTTTGTTTCTTCAGATGAAAATAGTCCTCAAAGGGAAACATTTTGCCAATGGGAAAGAGGTGACACAAATAAGAAAAAGCGGCGGAAGCACTGACAGGCATCAAAGTGGATGAATTCAAAGCCTGTTCTGAGCCGTGGGCAAAGCGTCTCGATAGGCGCACTGCCCCAAACAGAGAGTCCTCGGGAGGTGACCGAAGTCTGAACATGTACGACAAACACCCAATTCTTTATAAATACATTACCTGGATTTTTGGGGTCCCTTCTCGTAGACGGTAAGAGAGAAAAACATGGCCATATTGGTGAGGGCGATCCCCAAATGGTAGGATAATGGACGTGTCGGTATCTGTGTTTCCTCAGTTGTGTGTTAGGAGTGTTCAGCCTCACGCTGGAGAGTGTTTATCAGCTGACTCTCCAAGGGGAAAAAAAGAAGCAGATTCGGATCTGCAGGGTCTGCCCCCTCCGAGGTGTAAGTCCTGCTCTGCGGCTCGCTTCCCGGGACCCACGTGATGTCGCGGAAGGCACCTTTGGGAAGAGATGCCGCCGCCTGCCTCCCGGGCGTGTCTGGCCCGTGGCTCCGAGCACACCGCGGGCACCTCCGCTGCCTCCGGAGGCAGGAGGCTGTTTTGCAGAAACAACGAGAATGTGAGACTCGTGCATAAAGTCAGACTTTTTAAATACACCCGTTTAAATGGGCAGGAATCACGTTAAAATGTTAGAAATGGCTGTCTCTCTGTCGTGACATCAGACGAAGGGAAATGCGATTCTCACAGTTAGGCTGACCAGCTGATGTAGGGTCTAAGCTCTGACAACTCACCGAGTGAGCAGAGGCACAGTGACTGGTTTCTCTGGGACACCAGAAGCGAGGTCATCCTTCTGTGGTCACCCTTCGCATGGCGAGAAGCCCTCGCCATGAACCTGACCCACAGGATTGACGTGGGCCGAGTGCACTGAGTCTTCATGTCTAATGTGCACCAGGCCCCTAGTATGTGACGAGCACGTGGTGGGGGGTGGACAGCCTGGGCCACTGTGACACCGCTGGTCTGCTAAGGACAATGACAGATGTAGCAGAAGGTGTGGAGGGTGGCCAGGAGGCCTGACCCTCAGGATGGACGTGACGGGAGGCCCGTCTCACATGCCCGCAGTGTGTTTGGACAGGGTGGGACTAGTGAGTCCCCCCATTTCCCACTCCCCCTCAAGGCGGGTGACCACTTCCCCACTACTCAGTAAGAAGAACAAAGCACTCCGGATTTCAGGCTCAAATCTTCTGTGGCATTTACGGGGTGGAACCTGGAGAATTTGCAAGGTCTCCTTGCTGCCTAGGACAGTCACACGAACCCTGGGCATCGCTCCAGGACGGACTCCGACCCGAGATCTGGGTCCTACCTCACTCCTCCCGAAGGCTTTGCCAATGCACGTCGACCTGCATACCTCTGTCCCCTGCAGGTCCCTGTGGCGTTTGCTGTGGGGACTCTGACAGCTGCACGACCCTGCGGGAGGGAATTTGGTGGTGGGGCTAGCTACATATTCTTACTTAGTGAATTCCTCTATGTGTTAATTTATCAACCAAATAAAAAAAGTAAAAGCTCCGTGTGAGCCCCAACTTCAATCTATCTCCCTTCCCTTACGAACTGCCTAGAAGCTTGTTTTACACAGTTACAGCGGAATACATCTCGATGTTTAATGGGATGTTTGGATTTTTATCCAAATGTCTATCATGCGTGTTATATCCGAGGGCTGTCTGGCTGTCCCAGCCAGAAGCGCCTCCTTTTTTCATACCACGTGGCTGGATACTTCATGGACAGGACTGGCCTCCACGAGTGACTGACGAGGTGACCGGATCTCCGCGCGCACGGCGGTCCTTTGGCGGAATCCTGCGATCGCACGCTCGGAAATGTGCCACCAGGGCGCTGGGAATGGATCAAGGCCATCAGAGCCCCGTGACAAATCCTCAGCTGTCCTCACCAGAGCAAGTTCTATACCGTAGGGCGACGGGGAGCGTGGATGTCGAGTCTCATCACACCCAGCAGATGTCCAAGTGACGGAAATTTGGACACAGGCGAAGGGGTTCACAGGGATGAGGAGCTCAACGTTCCTGAATCACCCCGTGTTCTCTGAGCAGCTCAAGGCTGCGTCCAGGCATCCAAACTAGCAGAACAGTTGGCTCCGAGGACACTTCCGTGCTCAGACATCACAGTGCATTTGCCCTTGCAAAGACGGTGGGGTGCTGGACAAGGCCCCGCCGTGCCCCCGGCTGCAGGACACGGGCCGCTCCGCTCCCCGGCCCGGCCGCCATCATAGCGAGCGGGAGCACGTGCTCCGTGTCAGGGACCAGAAGATGAGGGACAATGGGGGGACGGCGGCACCAGAAGGAAGTTGGGTTTAGTGTGGTCTGTGGCATCACACGCAGGCTCTCTCTG
>PVJL010014757.1:0-26867 GCA_004026885.1 Lyroderma lyra
GGGGGGTGTGCATGTGTGCATGTGTGGAGGGGGATATGTGTGTGTGAAGGAAACCTAAAGCTGTGTAAGACAACGTTCATCTCTCAGAGATGCGTGGGACTTCCCTGTCATTTGTTCTACCTCGTGTTTGTGACACTACGTTTCCAGGGACTGGTCTGAGGTAAGAGTAAGGGTAGTTACTGCTGCAGATCGACTCTGACACCGCAGTGACTTCACACAATGGCAGCTGGCTGCTTCTTCGGGCAGCAGACCCCGGGGGGCCGATGGTGGTCTGGGCACTGCTTCCCCTCTGTGCCGTGAGCAAGGACCCACCTTCTCTCTTGAGACCCTGTCACCTGCAGCCATCACTGCACCCACAGCCCGTGGGTGAGAGTCAGTCATGTGGCCTCTTACAGGTCAGAGCTTCCGCATCCTGGGGCCTGGCTTACCTCCCGCCACGAAAGACAGAAAACATCATCGTATCCATTGCTCTAAATGTAAGAGCAAATTTGTAGTTGGGACATTTTCTTTGCAGGAACCTGCTGTGACATGAGCCTTTTAACATTGTTCTCTCTTTGTGGGACTTTGTGGGTAAACCTCGCAATAGAAATTATGGCAGCCGTATGGTTAGACGAGGTTGCTTGGATGGAATATGGTTTTCAGTCGTGAAGGCTGATTTGGAATATTCTGGAAGCACGTCCACTTCTGTATGCAAGTGCGTTGGCTATAAGAGGTGGCGAGTAGGTAAATTGTGATCTTCAGCCCCTCGCAGACTTGTCTGAACCCCCAAGTTCACGGAATCAAAATGGACAAGAAAAAAGAAAAGCAAATGGGGTCCATTTGAAGTTGTGTTTAGAAGGTTGGCTGGTTGAAGGGGGCGAGTCGCGTAGGGAGAAGAGTAACCCCAGTAAGTGTGAGGGTGTTGCTTCGTGGACGTCCTGGGGGGTCCTTTCTTACTGGTAAACACCTTGCAAGCCAAGCTTGTTGGGTTTTTAGGTTCATGAGCAACACTGAATTGACATGTCGTTTGCTTTTTAACCCATCACTTCCCTCTGGGTCAGAGGACATTTCCAGTTCACATCCGTAATCCTTCCGTGTGCTCTTTTAGGGTGCCGAGCATCTTTTGTTTTGTTTCGTCCACCCCCAGTCCCTGGATGGGGCATGTTGCATCTTCTTCCTGGTTGGTCTGGGGTCCTATGTTGTGTCTTGTGCCTCAATACCCAATTTCTGATTGGATCAGAAATGGATGTCTGACCCAAAGGTGACCAGGCTGCAAGATATTGAATGGGCTCTTACTGTGGAGAATATGAAATGAGTGACCCCAAATCTGTGACATCCAGTGGTGGGCATGGGGGGTGGGTGTGTGGGTGGAGAGTTCTGTGTGGACAGAGAGAAGTCCAACAGAGAGAGACTGTATTGTTCTGAATGTCACAGAGCGGCGTAGTTGTCATTAGGACTGGCTCCATTGTACATGTCGCACCTAAGTTCTTAAAGACTTTTCCTGGGTCCATAGTATCGTGGATAGAATGGATCAGTGAGCTCCCAAAGTAGAGAGAAAAATTATCCCAAAACATTTGGTTTTTGCACTGTATCTCGTACCCCAAGCTCTCAGCTCATGATACATAATCAAATTCTGTGTCAAATGTGTATTAAATAATAATGTTAAGTACAGGTGACATTGCCTAATTATTTCCCCCTTGCCGTATGCCTCTGTAATAGCAGTCTTCAGCAAGCTTAATTATTTTGTATTTTGGAAACCTCTAGTATGCGAATCTGCATTTGAATAAGACCAGCAATTTACTGATATTTCACTGGACAAAATCCAATACATAGCTTCCACTTTTTTTTTGGTCATAACCTAGTTTGCTCAGCTTCAGAAATGCACCTTTGGAAATTCAAGTGTTTGTAAAGGGCGATGCACTAACCTCGTGAGCACATCAAAGGGATATTTAAAAATAAAAAATACCAGGAGATCAACAATTTTTGAAAAAGAGGACAGGTAAAGAAGTCCATGATAATTTTGATATTCTTTCATACTTGCAGATATTAGGAGGATAAGAGAGTTTCTTAGAGGAAATAAAACAAAATTGAATATTTTTTTCAGGCTTTTTATGCATAAATGTTAGAAATGACTTGGAAGTATCGTTTGGGTTTTCTCTGCCTTCATTGGTAATAAGAAATTGCTCCAGCTGATTTCTAGGGCCTCTTGCGTGGTAGTCAGGTCGCCAGTTTAAACATATTGAAAAATATTGTTATTAGACTGCCCTTACGATAGTCACCTGTGCAGTGTCAGTCAAACCGTGACCCTGGAGACCTCTGTCCGTGCAGCCTGTCGGCTTCTGCATCCACGGGTCTGGAGTACAGGCAGCTGCAGATACAACCATTGTGGTTTCCTAAAGGCTTCACAGACCTTTCTGCCTGAATGCATATCGTAGCTTCCAGAATTCAGACCAATGAGTGCTTGTCTGATTGTCGTTGTTCTAGAAGGGAATCATTGGGGCTTCTCACTGCAGCTACCATTCCACCATGAACCTTATTTCCTTCCCGCTTCAGCTCTCCTCACTGTTTCCGGGCCCAAACTTTCCAAACTTTTGGACTCCTCTCCCGTCCTACAACTAGTTTGGTTCCATCCTGTCTCCTCGATTACTCAGAACCATCCAGACCTGAGGCAGCAGCATTATTTAATCAGGTGATGCCCTTTATTTAGGGCCCGGATCAAATAATTCCCTCTTGCTAATAGCCCATTCCCACCCTCTGGCCTGCTGCCATTCTTGGTGCACGCCTGTCCCCCAGGCCAAGTCCTGTCACTGAGGTAGCTCCACGCGCCATCCATTCATCTTCCAGGCAGGGGCCCTGCATTGTTCCTCATGCCTCATGGTCTGAGGACCTACCTATGCCCATGCCCTTGTCATACTTGCCACAGACCCGTGTAACCACATTCTGATTCATCCGTCTGCCTGTGGTCTGCAATCTATCCTTGTGTGGTGTGAGAGTGACCTGCTTAATACATAAACCAGAGCCATCTGTGAAGGACCTTGCCTGCTTCTGCAACTCCATAAGTACACCACTCTCCCACCCAGGGACTCTGACTGACTGACCTCTTCCCTCTAGAACATCTTCTCCCTTTGCCTGGATCCCTCCTCCTATGGATCCAGATTCTCAGCGGACGGCTCACACTCTTCTGAAAGCCTCCCTGGGCCAAACTGGGACAGGTGTCCCTCCTTTGGGAGTCACTAGGACTTAATGAAGTGTTGTGGCTGAGATGCTGATGACCCATCTGGGAGTTCCCTGCCACAGGACGTTTTAACCTTCATTCAAAAGATGGGTGGGGACTTCTCAAGTGCTCCTAAAAACTTACGAATTCCAAAATTGATGTCTGTTATGTTCCTTGACTCCTGTGGGCACCAGAAACATAATGAGAGAAGAGATAAATTCTAATCATGGTCAGACCTATCTTACAAACACCTCCTAAAGAAAAGCTGACTCTTGGAACACTGATGATATGATAATGATTTATAACAATGGTCTAGAGCTCAGAGACAAAGGAAGTCAGACATTCAATGCTAGAGAGAGTTGACGCGTGATAAATTCTCCCTTGCTGGCCTTGAAGACGGAGGGGCCTGTGGGTGGCAGTGCACATGGCTTCCAGGACTGAGAACGATGCCCAACTTACAGCCAGCAAGGAGAAGAGGACCTCAGTCCGACAGCCAAAAGGAATTGAATTCATCTCACAGCCTGAATGAACTTGGAAGTAGATTATTCCCTAGAACCTCCAGAAAGGAAAGTAGCTCCGTAGAAACTCTGATGATAACCTTGTAAAACTTTGAACAGAGAACCCAATCATACCATGTCTGAACTTTATAAAAAGTGTAAAACTCTTAGCAAAAAAAAAAAAAAAAAAGGATGTTGTTTAAGTTAGTTGGTGCTGATTGGTTATGCAGTAAAAGAAAACAAATGCAATGCTTTTCAATTGGTTACATTAGGTATATATCACAGCAAGCTGAATTATGAAAGCTTTCTAGAGAAAATAAATTTTATTCTGTGACCATCTGTATTCCATTCAAAAGTGTAATGTGTGTAGCCAGTTTTATTTTTCATGCATATATACATACATTTGGGTTCACATATTAAATTAGCCTGTGGTTTGTATTCTGAGAGGTGGAGGTATTTGAATGTGGAGTGGAGTCATTGCTTAATGTAGAATAACGACAACTAAATAAAGCAATCATTTTCAGCCTCGCTGTCTTTGTAATGCAGATTCACACCCAAGACTCCGATTGGAGATATATGTGTATCTATATATATCTATATAGATATATATCTATATATCTATATAGATATCTATATATATATCTATATATATATATACACACACACATACATACACACACACACATATACATACACACACACACACACACACTTGTTTATTTATTTAAAAAGACAAAATGTAATTTTTATAAAAAATTGCTTGCTCCACATAAGAACATGCTCTTTCCTCAGATGAACTATTGAATTTCTTGAAAACACGTTTTCACAAAGTCTGCCATATTTTGGAGAAAGGGATACAAAAGGAATTAATGTTATAAATGTTATCAAAGGTCATTCTCTTGATTAACTAACTCTGTGAGCACAAATGCCAACAATTCTATAAATAGTCTACAAATCTTTTCCACATCCACGGAGAGTCCATGCTTATTGCAGAAAAAAGCTGATTTCTGGTTAAATTAGTTGTGGTGAAGAGGCACAAGTCAAGTGGTCACATACTTTTATGTTCGCATGAAATGAGCACTGAACTTTCTTAAGGAAATAAGTCAGATATGAATATATTCATAATTGTTTCCTGTACTCAGACATTTTTGTTCATTTTTAATTATCCTGTAGGGTATGATATTTAAGCAGACAGTGACATTTATTCTTTTAAAATAAAGAAGGAATGAATTTCCCAAAATATCTCATCTTGGAAACCAGACATCTTAGATAATTAAATAATTACTTATACTTTTTAAAATAATTTTTTATGTACCTTTTTCTACACTTATGCACATTTCTAAGCATCGTCATCTAGCCAAAAGTTAAAAATCACTCATAGTCATAGAATTCTAGATCCTTACCAACAGTGTATACATATCTGCCAGCAGATAAAAAAAAGAGATAGTTTTCAAATCACTTTTAATTGATTTCTTTTTGGGTTTTATATTTTTCCTTAAATAATTTTTAATTTTAAAATTAGAGACTAGCTCTTGGTTGCCATGATCATTTCTCATGTGGCTGAAGTATGGCTCTTTCAACAAAATCATAGTGATTTATTGAAACAAGCCATTTACTTTATTGAATTGGTATTCAGAATTAACATTGCAGTGGTATTTTTGGAGTCTTTTAGAATGACTGCTTCATTATAAAAACAGGAAAAAAAGAACAAAATATAAAGACTACAGAAATATTTTGGCATTGTTTTCTACATTGCCAATTTTTTTCAATTTTTTAAGTGTGCTTTTTTTGTTTGTTTGTTTCCTTCCGATCTGAATTCCAGAGCAAAAACCTCCCTCATGAATATTCCTCAAATTTTCTCAAATTCCTTCATAAAACCCTGTTCTTGTATTAACCCCTGTACCGCTGTCTTGCCCCATTCTCTCTATCTCCCCCCTTCAATTTCCTGACCTCTTATAGCCTGCATTTAATGCTGATTATTCTTTTCACATTTCCTATTACAGTTTTTCCTACATAAATTAGGAGGAATATTTAGAATACTCTCGGGGTACTGAAGTTTCACCCCCATGCTTCCCAGCACCATCATGTTTCTGCTCAGACCTCCATGCAGACCTCATTCTGTTTCAGAAAGAGCAGAAACAGGTCCAGCTGTTGCTTGTCTAACTGGGAAGCACTTAGCCTCTAGTCCTCATTTTCTCTCCCAGCTGTCAGCCCTCTGAGCCCTTCATATCTTGCCTAGAGTCCAAGGTCACTATGCTGAGCCATCTCTCTAATACACTAGTGTCCTCTGAACTCCTAATCCTGCAGCACAGTTTACAATATGGATTAAAGCTGCATACTCCTCACCTACAGTGAGACATGGCTGAGCCTTCTCCGCCACTAGGCTGCTGTTTGCTCCACTTGTCCCTGTTCCTCGACCATAGGGACTAGGAGTACGTATGCCCAAACAGTGGCCATGATAACTGTTCAGTCAATGCTGAATGAGTTTACAGTACTATTTATAATTGCTTTTAAATACATCCAGAGTAACTGTTCAGTATTCTCTTGCATATTGCCAAGACAAATTACACTAATACTTATAGTATCTATAAAATGCTAGTTATCCTTTTGTCTTAGTCTGTTCAAGCTGGTGATTGGGTCGTGAGGTTGGAGCACTCAGGAATGATTGGTGCCTTTATAAAAGAGATCCCACAGCATCATCCCTTAGCCCCTTCCACTATGTGAGGATGCATTGCAAAGACTAGAAACCAGAAAGCAGGCTCACACCAGACATCAAATTGGCCTGCACCTTGATCTTGGACTTCCCAGCCTTCAGAAATGTGAGAAATAAATTCATCATGTTTATAACTCCCCTAATCTATGGTATCCTTTTATAGCAGCCTGAACAGACTAAGATGATAGTATTTTATAGATATAAGTATTAATGTAATTTGTCCTTTGGGAATTTGCTGGGGAATACTGAACAGTTACTTTGGATGTATTCAAAGGCAATGATATCATAAACTATTAACACTTTGCCTCATTTATATAAAACTCAATCTCAGAACATTCATATGAAGAACTTCAAAATAGCTATACGCTTCGGGGTTGGGGTAAGGAAAAAAGAAGCAGAAAATATTTCTATCCCTAGGATGAAAATGAACCGGAGACATTTCGATGGCTACAACACAATTTAGGACAGCAGTTAACACCAAATAACAGCACTGGGGGGAGGGTATTTTAACATGTGTACTTGGAGAATAGATTCCGGGGTTCAAAGGTCAATTTCTGGTCACTAGCTGATGTGTGTCAGGAATGTGAATTTCCATCTCTGAATCTCAGTGTTCTCATCTACACAATGAAATAATACTTAACTTACAGAGTTGCCTAGGAGCAAATGGCATGACCTATATTAGTAAGTTAATTGTGCCTGTCCTATGGTAATTGTTCAGTGTACTACATTCTAATTAGTAGAATCCTCACTGTTATTACTGTTGTTATCACTATGATTAGACTTCTCCATAAAACATGTGAATTTTGGGGGGACACAAACATTCAGTCTATAGCACACATTAAACACATTCTTCTAGATTTCTGTGGGATAGTAAATAGCCAGTTGCCCTGAGAATTTGATGTGGGTCCTAAGGGTTGAATGCTTAATAGTTAAAATCATTTGATATATGTCTTATATCAACTACTATATCTTGATGCTTTTGCATCAATTTTAAAGCCTGCCTTCTTTCCAAAATGACATTAAAAAACTAATATTAATTTTACATCTAACAATAACCGATATACCTTTACTTGGAGATTTTGCATTGTAAGACAGATATTTTAGAAAAACTAACTCTGGTATTTTGAAACTTAATAGTCTGATTGGTAAAGAACTGAAAATTTTATTAATTTAATTAGTCTAGAATATTATTCATATTTTCTCTTATCTACACAAATGTGGATAATGTTCTCTAATTTCATAAAGATTAAATGAAAAATGTAAGTAAAAATTCTCACACTGCATCTTGCCCACTGTTAGTAATGAATCATATTCATTTTTTTCCTCTTGAAAAATATACAGATAATCTTTTCATTGAAGTCTCCTTCCTAACTTTTCTACAAAAGATTATAAAATGGGCTAAATGGATGCATTAGGACAGCCCTGTGTTTGTCTCCTTCATAGTAAACTAACAACCACACGGAAATTGACACTATGAAATGGAAGAAAGCTCAAATCAATTTCTCTTTCCTGTGTCAGTACCCACTGCTGGAGCTGAAGAGGGAACTTTTGATATCGTGTGGTTGTGAAATGAGAGCAATCCTGCAGGGTTGACATATGTGTGACAGACAATGCTTAATAAATTCAGATACAGGAGCTGATGACTCTTTGAATAGATACTTTCCAAACAGAGAACAGCAAACAACAAATACATTAACCAGAAGGTGTATGCTTATTACTGTCTCTTGATGTATAAATGTATACAGAACTGTACAACGTTATACCTTATAAAGTTGTTTGTCTTATGCTGTCAACAGAAGCACAGGGTGGTAAGTTCATGAACCTACTTGTCAGATTTTGGGTACGATGACAGCTCTGGTGGTCATTTCAGATAAAGAATTCCAATATTGCTTTGAAGGGTGGACTAGGCACTGGTGTCAGTGCACAGCTTCCCAAAGGGAGTCCTTAGAAGGTGGCTAGTGATAATCAGCAATGAGATGCATAGCACTTTTTCTAGGATGAGTTTGTGAACTTAATTGTCCAACCTCACATAATGAAAAGTAGAAATGTCTGTTGATGAAGTCATTTGTGTGTCTCCCATGTCCAGTCAGCCTTTGCTCAGATGCTTTGGTCCCAAAGTTTTTACCAAGTTAGTTATATTTATGTAAGTTAGTTTGTTTACACCTTTTTCAGAGGATTGGTAACCAGTGATATATCAACGGACAAAATAATAATCAGCATTTGCCTCCCTAAGAAGAAAACTTTTTAATCTTCTCCTTGGGAAGACTACAGCTTTTTGAACACCATGAATTTTGTGTGTTCAAATTAACAACTTGGAAAATGCAGCCGGTGGAGCAGGAAGAATATTGTCATAAGTGTGAGGTGACCATGGTGTTGGCACCAACGCACTTGCAGTGTGACTGGGGGCAGGTTATTTGGGGTTTCTAGGCCTTGGTTTCCCCCCCTGCAAAGTAGGAAATGATGAGTGTCTAGGATTGTTTCAGTTCTCTGCTCTCGTGCTCTTCATCTCATTCAAACCTGTCAGGAAGTCACATCTGAATGTTTTAATATGGGGACATTGTGTGAACTTAAGTAGCAAGTCAGAATAATTAAGTAATGAAGATGGCAAGATGTTTCCAACTAGATTTGATGCTTCAGAGGAAGACAGATCGATGTCTATATGCGTATATGTGTGTAAATCGTTTTGTTCAGTATGGGACTCCAATTAGGTCAAGGTATGAACTTTATATTGGGAAAACACAGTGTAAATGTAGTTTGCAAGTATGTCAGGCACGTCCAACCTGTGACCCAGGACAGCTCTGAATGTAGCCCAACACAAATTCTTAAATTATTAGGAGATTTTTTTGTGACCTTTTTTTTTTTTAACCTCATCAGTTATCATTAGTGTCAGTGTATTTTATGTGTGACCCAAGACAATTCTTCCAGTGTGGTCCAGGGAATCCAAAAGTTTGGACACTGCTGGTCTAGCTAGGTGTTCTTCTAGTTTGGTTATATCCTAGGATAAAGATAGGGAAGTAGAACAAAGTGTTGCACACTGAGAAATCACGTGGCATAAACCTCTTAAGACATAATCATTGGTTCCATTAAAAAAAATGTTTAGGACATACTTCTAAGGACCCACCATGTTTGTAAGCAACCCTGTGCTTCTAAGGTGAATGTGTCATCCAAGGGTTTACTGTCAAATACAGAGTCCTCTGACATGAGAAATGTGATAAAATATGGCAGTGCTGGGAAGAGACAGGAAGTGGTGGTAGGACTGGTTCCATTGAGGGATATGTGTGTGTCCAGGCTATGAAGCACTGGCAGGGAATGAAGTAGGATACAGGCCCTGCTCAGAGGGGAAGTGCAAAGTTGGAAAGACAAGGCTCCTTTGGAATCAGCGAGGTTCCAATAGACAGCCCATGGGGTAGACTGGCATTGGGTAAGAAAGCCAACGGACATGACCATTCTGTGAGCGGCCATATTGACCAGGCTGGAGACCTGGCAACTTTGGGTTTTGTTGAGGGAGTGATACAATGTGGAAGGTGGTTTGACCCAAGGGAATGATGAGGTCAGCTTTGGTTCCTCCAGCTACGTGGAGAGTGGTGACAGTAGCACAAGTCCGAAATTGCAGCTCTTGTTCACAAGGTAGATCAGAGAACTTCAGCCACGGTTGTGAGTGCACAGGGTGGCTTCAAAGTTAGAGGCGGGAGGATCTGGGGTTGCACTTGTGTCAGAAGACACAGTGTCAGGTTGCAACATTATTTTTTAAAAAAGTAAACACTTGGTAGGCGAGGCCAACACTGTGAGCTTAGCTTCCCCTGCAAGCATTCCCCTTTTCAGCAAGGAGACTTTAACTTGAATTTCATGTATGTGAATGTATTCTAATTCCCTTTTATCCAAAGGAAACGATCATAGAATTTCAAATTTAAGAGATTGCTGTGTTAGCAGCAGGCAGCAAAGATGTTGCCTAATTTGTTGACAGTCAAGCTGCATTCATAAACCCATCTTCTCACACATCTGTTTGTTTAGTACCTCAAGAGCTGAGGAAGTTTAAAAATTGTCACACATTGTCACTTAGTCTGAGGCACTTATTTGAGGATGTAACTCTCAGCAAGATTTTATTGAGAAAGATCTATCCAAGGGATTGACTGCCAACTGTACTCAAAATTAGCCTTTTCTTTCTAATGTGTAAATGACGGCACCCACCTGTTGACAATTCACTGTCATTGTGACGTTCCTCATTTAAGGTAAAAGCGTTTCATTCTGTCTTTTTTTGGGACTCACATATTGCCTGTCATATCATAAATGTCCAACAAATACCGAAACTCTAATTTTAGGAGGTGGCCCAGGGTGGGGTGTAAGACAGTGGAGTTTGGAACGTGTGGGTTTGGGGTTTGAATCTCAACTCTGCCTATTGCTAACTGTGTGACGCTGGGAATACTAGTCCTCTAGAAAATTCATTTATCTGTCTGAAAATTGGGGAGAATGACATGGAGACGTTGTTGTAAGGATCAAATGTGAAAATGTGTTTGAAAAACTATCACAGTGTTTGTCACTGAGAAAATATTCAATATACATATGTGAATCAGTGCTCTTCTTAATTAATTGCCATGACTGTCACAGTTATGACACATTCATCATGTGCACAAGTAGATAGGAAACGCCCTCATCTCCACAGAGAGATATCATTTATTTATACCTTTCCCTTCTTTTTCTTTTATTTAGTGGGTGATGATGATTATATCAAATTAACTGAAGACAGGCTATTCTAACTATCACCATTCTCCCCCAGGGAACACTGCAGTGCAGTAAGTAATGTGTATGTAATAATCTAGCCGTGACACATGGAAACATCGCACTGTTTAGAACACTGTCTCAGCACTATGAACATTGTATTTGCCTTCAAGTATATAAGCGCTCAAGGTCATGGTCATATTGAGCATCTCTGTCCTACTATTAATAAGTTTAATCTAATGCCTTCATAACCTGGTACTAGAAAAGAATTTTATCCAAGAGATGCAGGTGGGAAAAGAGAAAATGCTCAACGTTACCTGAATATTGGAATTGTTAGCATTCTCTCAAAGCCTCACGGTCCTTGAGGGATTGTGGGAGCTGACAGTGTCCCTCTGGGACTGTGTCTAAAAGCTGAAGTCTGCCTATGGTTCCTCATTCAGAGAAGCATTGTGCACAGCCATGTGGGTAGGCTGCTGGCGTCAATAAAACAATACGGGTTTGTGAAATCCTCCTTATGACAGGAAGGAGAGTGTGATCTCCTTTATCTATCCAGTCATTCATTCATTCACTCATTCACTCATTCAACACATGTCGATCGTGGACCTACTATGTATATGTAATAGACACTAAGAGTACAGCTCCGGGAGAGGAAGGCAAGTCGCCTGTCCTCGTGGAGCATGTAGTCTGAACGCTGCCTAAAGGATATGACTTTACTTAGTGGGGGTGACAACAAGATCTTTCTCTTGTTAAAACTGCTCTCTGTAGCATCTGTGACAAAATGTTATCATCGAGCTAACCTTCATGTGCACGGTGACCACTTAATACTAAGATAACCCAGTAAATGCACAATCAAAATTCAAGAGAGAATTAAATGAGCTCGATTCTATTTAATCTAGAATTGATTAGATTAAATCTATTCCATTAGCATGATTGGGGATACAGAGATGTATTTTAAGCTTAAATCTGACCATTTCAAACACTTATTACGTCTGGCTAATGAACTAGCATTCCAGAGGGAGAAAATTAATCAGAACGTAGGTTCTTGTACAACTCACAGAGTCAGAACAAAAGACTAATAACCTAAGGAAGAAATCAAACTCTAGACTATTTGAAGTTTATGAACAAATACTAAAATCTTCAAAATAAGGGAATTTTAAGAAATAAGATACAAAGGAGGTGGCAGTGGACTGGATTCTGCCAGGGGACTGGATTCACCATTTTTCACAGAAGATTTAACTTTCATTATTATTCCCTGGGAGAATTCTTTCATTTGCAGTCAGAAAAGTACAAAACCAAATAAAACTCTGAGATGCTAATTGAACACAATGATAGAATAAGATACTTCCAAATAAAACTATACTATTAAAATGCACTGATGGCCTATTTTAAAAATGTTATCATCTCATTTATTAATAGGGCTTTAGTAATGAAGCGAAGAGGACTTTTTTTAAAGATTATGCTATACAAACATAATTTTTAGAAACAAATCTTATAGTTTAAGATAATGCCCGATATACTGTTAACAAAGTGCAGTAGATTCTCTGCTAACCAGAACTCAAGCAACCGGCATTGTCCAAAAATTGTGCTGGTTGCTTAAGATTTTGCCTGTGGTTTGAGAGTGCCAGTTGTTTGGGTGCCAGGAAATGGAGAGTCTACTTACATTTATCCGGCATCTACCAGTCCCCATGGGTGCTGGTTAACTGAGGGTCTACTCTATATGATATATAGGCAGTAGAGAATATGTGGTATTTTTATATGAAAAGTTTAAAATAATGCCACAGCCTTGCTGAGGAAATAGAATTTGATCAGTAGTTGGGAAATTCTCTGACCTTCTCTCCTTCTATCTCTAAGTCTGAGATAAACGCTCGACGGAATGTTGTGATTATTCTTTCCCTTGAATTGCTTTGTATTTCCCCACATGTACACGTCCAGGTACACAAAATGATTGGCTGGGCTTGTTTTCGAATCTTACATCATTATGTTGTGTCGTCTTTGCAATGTGCTTTTTCTTTTTTTAATTCAACTGTGTGTTTCAGATTTTCCGTGTTCGTATGGATGCTTGTAGTTCATGCATTTTTTTTCACTAATACCTGCTCGTGCATCATGTGAATATGCCCAAATGCATTTATCTTTTCTCCCAAGAAGAGCATTTGCAGAGTTTGCAGGTTTTCCTTTTAGAAACATATGGCTGAAGACGTAATGATGTGGGCCTGCGGGGTGGGTGTACAAATGTCTCTCTTGGGCGTGCATGCAGGAGCTCTGGCTGGCGTGTAGGATCTGAACACCTTTCGCTTCACTCTGTGATGCCAACGTAACTGCACACATGTATATACCCATCGGCAGTGGGTAAGCCATGGCCTCGTACGCTCAGCAGAACTTGCTCTTTTCCAAGTGTTTGTTGGTGCTGTTGCTGCAGATCTGGTGGGTTTGCATCTCCCCGACTTCTGCATGAAAAGAACTTTTTATACATTTATTAAATATTCATTTGTATTCTTCCACTACATGCCTGTTTATCTCTTTTGTACATTTTTTTGTTGTGGTTTTTCCTTTTCTTAGTGAATTCTCAGTATATTCAGATACTAATCTTTTGTTCACTGAGTGTGTTCTAACCATGTTCTCTTGGTTAGTGGTTTTTCATTTTCTTATGGTGTCTTCTGATGAACAAAAGTGTTTCTTGTAGTGTTGATAGATTGATCATGCTGTTTTTTTTAGGATTTAGGCTTTTGAAATCTTGTTGAAGAAATCCTACCTACAAGAACAGCATTAAAACAATTTCCTGTGTTTTCTTCTAATAACTGCAAAGTTATGCCTTTTCACATTGAAGTCCTTCATTCATTTGTAATGGACTCTTGGACCTGGCAAAAGGTAGAGACTCGGTTTTCTTCTTTTCCTTGTAAAAAACTGATGGTCTCAATACCAGCCTTTGACAAGATTGCCATTTGTCCATGTCTTTGTCATGCGTCACCTTGTCACATAGGTGTGGCTTACTTCTAGGAGATGGGGAGAGGTACAGCTTTAGGATTTGAACCTTCCTATTCAGGAGCTTGATGTCAGTCCATGGTATTTACTGTCTTTCTGTGAAGTTGGTACATTTCTCCTTAAATGTCTTGTACTTTCTTTGTTTCATTCATTCTTGAGCTCCTCTTACTAAGTTTCATGGCTCTTGCAAGTGTTATCTTTTTTATAAGGTGTCTCTCCTAAAAGTTTCTTTTTTATATAAAAATGCAGTTGATTTTTACATACTGATCTGATGACAAGCAAAATTCCTACGCTTTCATTATGTTTGTAGTTTGTTGTTAGAGTCCTGTGGGGTTTTTAAGTGAATAATCTGAGAAGATGAATGTATTCTGTCTTCTTTTAAAATCTTTTAACTTTCATTTCATTTTGTTTTGTTTTGTTTTTGTACTGGTAAGAAGTGGGGGAGAGTAGGCAAACATTTTTTTCTTATTTTATTTAATAGGATTCCTTTACTCCTTTATCACTGTCACAGCTGCTGCAGGACTATTTTTAATAACAACTTTATTGAAGTATAATTCAATACCACTCCATTCATTCAATTTAAGTGTAAAATTTAGTGGGTTTAGTATATTTATACAGTGTTGCAACAGTTGCCACAGTCAATTTTAGAACATTTTTATCACCTAAAAAGAAGCCCTACTGCCTTCCCGGCCCTACAAATTTGCCTTTTCGGGACATTTCATGTAAAGGAAATCATGCATTATGATGTTTTATGTGAGTGACTCCTTTTACTTAGCAAAATGTTTTCAAAGTTCATCCATGCTGTACCTTGTATCAAGTACTTATTCTACTGTATGGATATACCACATTTTAGTTATCCATTAATTGGTTGTTGGGTATTTTGATTGTTTCCTGTTTTGAGCTACAATGAATAGTGCTTCTTTTAACATTCATGTACAAGTTTTCACGTGCATATATGTTTTGATTTCTGCTGGGTATATAGCTCAGTGGGATTGCTGGTACATCTATGGTAATGTAGTTTTTTATAGATTTATTTAATCTAATTAAGGTCATTCCTTTGTATTGCCAATTTTCTCACTGTTTCATCAAGAGAACTATTAAATTTTAGTTGTTACAGGTTTCAATAGCTCATTTCTTTTTGTGGCTGAGTAGTATTCCCTTGTATGGATTTACCACAATTTGTGTATTCAATTCAATGTAAAACACCAGAAAATCAAACAAAGCCCGACAATAATAAACCCTCAAACGATCTAGCTGTTACACACGTGAACTGTACAGGTGATACAGTGTGGTGTTTGTTTCTGAGTATTCAGTAAACAAATAGACACCTTCTGCCCTCCACCCCACTGTCCTGCTTCATCCTCACGGCACAACAAATGCCTGCATGTGTGGACAACACCGAGCTTGAGTGGGAAGCACAGCTCATCACGCTTCTGATCCATTCCTGTTGTCTTTCAATGTATAGAAACATGTTTACAAGCTTGGACTGTTTGCAGACTTAATCTACATGTAGTAGTGAAGGGTAAGAGGACCTCCCCAATATGGCTGTCTTGGAATAGTTTCCAAAGTCAGACCTGAAAAGAATTCAGTGATTTTTGATGGCAGTTGGAGCATTCTCGTTGGAAGAAGTTCATCCCACCACTTGTAAGGCCTGCTTGCAGCCCAGGCCACAGTCACAAGAAGTATGCACATGTTTGCTGGGTTCTGCAGATGCCAGGCAATGACATATCTTGCTTATCCTGAAATTCTTATGTGAAAACTTAGTGCTAACAGACGAGAGGACTGGACTTCAGAAGTGAAGTTCATAGACAGCTGGGGCACCACCCCAGATGTTTAGCCTCTCTGTCTCGTTGCTGTGGGTTTTGCACACCCACATGATTCAGAAATAGGGTGACGCTTTATTAAGGCTTCATGGTATTCCAGAAGCACGGGGTCTTGATATTAAAGAGCAAAAATGGAAGCTACTGCCTTTCGTAAGTTTACTGAGATGTTACCTGTGTTAGGGGTTGTATAGTGACGATTTTTCCAAAACCATTCACTTCAGTAACTTGACTGGATTATAGGCCTTCTTAAATTTATTAATAAATACATAATCATTTCACCACCTTCACATTACTTAAATAATGTATGCAAAAGCAGTTTTAAATGGTAAAGTACAATATAAATGGAAGTTTTTGTGGATAGTAGTAAAACATTTTGCATTACTAGCCGTTATGTATCACCAACTCACGTTGGCAGCTGTAGCCAACAAGTTGTTTAACACCAAACCAAGTTTATACTCAGAATTACCATTCGGAGGGTCTACTCAGAAAATGAGCAGGTAACTCTGGAATGTTAAAAGGACATTTGAAATAATTAGTAGAGCCATTTTTAAAATAATGATCTCTCTGTTTAACTTTCAAAAGAAGGTGGTTTTCAGCAGACATTAGGTCTCTGCAGCGTGATAAGGGGCAAGGGTTAGAATTCGACACAGGTCGTTACTGATTGTGACTATTTCCTGAAGATTTGAGAGGATCCTCTTGGGTTTCCTCTGAGACAACCCCTCAGGGCTCCTGCTCTTGGCCGATAGAGCCATTTAAATTACAGCAAGCGTTCTCCATGGGGACAAAATTTGTGGGGAGGGCCAAAGATCTTGGAAGGTTTGATGGTCTGTGGTGCTCCATAGGCTACAGTATAAAAACGGATATACAGAATATTTATGTTGTTAATAGAATTGCATGGGGGTGGGATTTGGGGGGTGGCTCTAAACAGTCTCCTCTAGGGGCCCATTAATGAACAAAAACGTAGAAAGTATGGCTGGAGGAAGTGGAGATTTGTCTGCTGGCGCCTGCGTTTCATGCCCCCTGAGAACAGTTTATTGTGGTCCGATAACAGAACCAGTTCCGGGGAGGTGTTGTGTCCACATTCCCCTTATCAGGATGAGAAAACTATTTCCTGTCCCTTATCTACAGCTTGTTATAGGAAAACGCAAGCGCATTTGTAATTCTGAGGCCGGAAGCTCAGGGATGCTCTTTCCCTGATCCCTAAAGGCTTGTCACTCACTTTAATTTGGGAAATGTTTTCTATTCTTCACTGTCCTTTCATGGTGGCGGCCACAGGATGAGGAAATCGAAGCCACAGAAATTACGTTCCTCATTGAGGTGTGACGGCGACCTTGGAAAAGAACTTTTCCTTTAAACGACAGTTCTCTGTGGTTATTTGCCCTCATCCCAGCAACTAGTAGCGAAGTGCAGTGAGTACCAGTTAAGTGTGGCCGGGAGTGTTTTAGCCACCAGTTCCCAAGCCTGGCTCTACTGTGAGAACCACCAGGGGACACAAACACGGATGCCGGGGACACGGCATCAGGGACTGTGATGGCAGTGGTCTGAGGAGGAGCCTGGGGACCTGTAGCTTCTCGGTGTGCCGGGGCCCTTGGCCTCTGCTGCCGTCTCTCCCCTCCCCTGACTGCATCGTCTGCTGGAGACACTGGGCTCCGGGTCAGACCCACACTTTGCATTGTGCGCTCTGGTCCGCCACTTCTCCGTGGAGAGGCTGGGCCCCGTATCCACAGGACACCAGTTCGCAGCATTTGTCATTGAGAAATAATAATAAGAGTCGATGTCCATTGAAGCTTTGCCTATTCTGAGCACTGCTCGATGAGCTGACTTATTTAATTCTCATGCTAAGCGACAAGGGAAGTATATGGCACTTTTTTGCCCAAATGTGCGAGGGAACAATAAGGATGCGTGGTATACATGCGTGGTACTCATTCCGTCTCTGTATAAATGCTTTTCACTCTTTTATTTATGCTTATGAGTTCAAAGTTTTACTCTAGAAATCAATAATGATATCCATATGCAAAATAATACCCTGGACTATGATAATCATTTTCTAAATATAAAAATATTTTACACATAAAGTTTCTTGTATCTTGTATCTGTGCTTGTGTTTTATAATTATCCGTTATGTAAAATTTCTTGTATCTTAATACGTTAAAAAATAAATGCTAAAATACCTTGATAACACCAAAACCAAGTACCTAAATATAAACAAATAAAATTTGAGTTAAAAAATTCAAACGAAAGATTTATCCCCCGGAAGTTTGGGCCAAAAACGTGGGTGCGCATTCTATATGGCAAAATACGGTACTTACGGGGAGCGAGGGCTTCTGTAAGACGCGGGGGGCGAGGGGACCAGGACCAGCACAGCCCCTGGAGGCCCCGTCTTAATCCTAATGACAGTAATGCACTGATGTAGAACGTCAGGTGTACGTGCTGCTCATCAATTATATGAGTGGTTGATGGCCTTTGTGGATTCCGTTTAACTCTTAGTACAGACAGCCAGGTGAAAAATCGTACCAGCCTACCGGAAAAAGCTGCAGAGAATTGTTTACGAGAACTTTGTCCTTAAAAGCTACATCCTGCGAATTGTTGGAGAGCCCTACAAAACAGGGTGCACCGGCCCGAGTGTTTCCAGCCAGAGCGATTAGGAAAGAGCTCTTCACAAAAAATGAGCTAACGAGGCACCGAGACATAGATTACTTCCATTTTTCTTCATTAAGCATCTGTATCTCAATTAGAATGTCACTGAGTGATGATGGAACATATAGAATAACGTTGCTCAATTACCACATTCCTGGGTTTCTTCTCGTCCAGAAAGTGTTATGAAAATAGCAGAAGCAGCAGAAATAACGGTAGGGATTAATCTTTGAAATGAGGATCAGGAAGACCATTATTATAATAAAGCTCTTTGCCCTATTTACGCAGCACTCCTGACTTTGCTGTGCTAAGAATACTGTTAAGGATAGTGGCTGTTGGTTCGATGAGAAAACTATGCGGTTGATGGAAGTGTTGAAATGAGTGCAAGTGACAGTCGTGCTTCCTTTGGGTGAGCAGGGCTGGTTGGAAGAAAATGATTAACAATCGGCATCGATTTGCACGTTCCGCTGAGTGTCCTGCAGTGATCAGGGCATTCTCCTTCCTGTCTCCCCATGCTTCTGTTAAATGAAAATCCTGACTTCGAAACTATTCAAAAAGTTGGAAACCCAGTCTGTTGAATATTTATGGACTTTGAGATGACGGTCAACTTCCCAGTCCCAGGGAATGAGGGAATGAGCTGTTTCATGGACACACTGCTACTTTGCTCCTTGGGCTGAAGCAGCACGAACACGGAGAGTCTGCTCCAAAGTGGCACCCATGCAGGAGATTCAGTCTGTGGTGAATCCACCACGTGGTGGGTGGGCTCTGAGGTGCTCCAGAATATTCTAGGAATGTTGTAGGTGAATGTGGTGAGTCTTAAATTGGTGATTCATGAGCTCAAAAGTAGCTCTTGTGATTCCACGTTTTATATTATTTTACCCGATAATATAGTGAAGACATATTTATAAAAGCTTATGAATATGTATTTTGAACAGTTTGCTTTTACTGCATTTTTATAAGGTTAAGATATGCTTTTCACAATCCTGTTTACTAAAGCTAGTAACATGCTTTAAGGATATATCCTACCATTCTTGCTCCGGGGAGGCGTACCCCCTTTTGAACCCCACCCTACCAGAGTGTCCATTCCCTTAAACTCAGCGAGAACATCTTCATCATTCAGTCTTTGATTTCCTTTTCCATGTCGAAACAGAAGAAAAAATAATGAACGTTTTTAAAGTAACTATTTACTCTGCTTGTAGGATACCAAAGCATAACTCCGAAGAATCATGCAGTATCTGAGAATGATTGACTTTTCAGAACTGCGGGCTGCGCAGTGCATACATGTTCGATTCGATCCCACAAGGTCTTTTGGTTAAAGTTTTTAATGTCAATATTTGCTCTTCATTTTGTACGAAGTAATATAACAAAACAGATCATTTCCACATTATTCTTCAGATAATTTATCAATCTGAGGACAGATGTTTGTATCAGAACATCTGGGCATCACAAAGACCATGGACTAACAATAAAGGTATCTGGGTCATCTCTCAGTAGTTCTTTATAGCTGTTAGCCAACCTTTCCCTCGCCTTGTCAAATTAATTAATACAAAATACAAAATCGGAAAGCCATTGGGAATGCATGTCTATCGAAGGGGTCAGTGGTACATTCTGCATGTACCCCAGTGGGTGTGCAAACTTGAGCATGCAGCCGCATGCACTGAAAAGCTTCAGGACTAACTGCGGTCCCCCTGCCACTCACCCCACCAGGGTCTGAGTCACTCCATCCTGGGTCTAAGTCCCTAGGTGATGCCAGTCCTTGGGGTCAGGAGACCTCTGTGAGAACCACTGCTCTAAATTATCAAATGCAATTTGCAAAACCAAGAGCTCATGTTTATCGAGGCTCACCAGGGATCCAGGGCAGGTCTGAGCATTTTCCTGGAGAATTACATTTAAGTCCTGCCACAAGCCCGGGAGGGAGGGTTGAGCCCTGATGGGGAAAGGGCAAGTGACAGAGTTCAGGATACTTTTTTCTAAGTCGCCCACCATGGAAGGGGTGGACCTGAGCTCTGTCCCGGGCTCTTGCTGTAACAGCCGGTGGGAAATGGCTTTGCGAGTCAGCCCCGGCCCGTAGGTCACTACCTGTGTCACTTGCCCGCCACACTTTTGTGAGCCGCGTCAAGCGTGGAAACGCCGTATCTTTGCGTGCTGTTCTGTGGGCCTAAGGACGCACAGTGCTCTTCGTCTCCTTCAGTCTGTAAGTTTGGAGGAAAAGAACGAGAGAAAACTGCTTCTGACGAGACTGCGCTCGTGAAGAGCGCTCACGTTATGATGGCGCGCGTGGGCCGCGGGGCCGGCAGTCACGGGGCCGGCAGTCATGGGGCCGGCAGTCACGGGGCCAGCAGTCGCACGCCCGGCATACTGCTACCTGTGGGCGGAAGCTGCGTGGAGGAGACCCCCAGGTCTGAGCAGAAAGCGCGCCCGCAGGCCCACGTCGCGCCTTGGGTGGGGGCCGGGAAGCGCCCTGCGCACCGCGTCCGGCTGTGTCCTCCACGCAGTGTGCTGGCCTAGAGTGAGCGGGTGAGCTTGTCTCATTAGCATTCCTTTATCTTTTTAATTAAAATTCTTTTTATTTAAATTTTTTTTATTTAAATTTTTTTTAGCATTCCTTTGGCATTTTAAAGGAGTGACACTTAGTTAATGGTCCAGAGGAAGGAAATCCAGCAGATCCTGCTCACAATTCTTCCTGCAGTCCGCTGGGACCGCATCTTGTCCCCGGGGCAGCCGTGATCTGCCAAGTGTCACCCCAGGAAGGAGGAGTCAGGAGGTCGAGCCCCCAGAGGAGCTCAGGGACCTTTCCTGAGCGGGATGTGCCCAGCACGGCTGGGGAATCCAAGCCCCCCCCTCTCCTGCTGCTCCCTTCTGCAGTGCTGAGCGCTCAGGCACGCAGGGTCTCGCCTGGGGAGCGAGAACGACTGTGAACCTGCATTTCTGCAGGAGCCAGGACCTTGTATGCCTGCGGATGTGAGCTCCGCTTGACTCCTCTTGGCGCCCAGCGTCTCCTTGAACTTGCATTTGCAACTTTGCCCGCCTCAGCCTGCAGGGCGGCCACTTCAGGGGACCACTAGAGTGTTCAAGTCTCCACTAATTGCCTTCTGGTTTCATAACGAGGCGTTAATTGCTCGCATAATTTCCCTTTTTCCTCTGAATCCCAGACTCCTTTTATGCCAGATGACCACTTGGGGTGCTTCTGTCATCCTGCCGCCCTTTCACCTGTGTGTGGGGAACCAGCAGGCTCGCCGTGGGGGAGGGGCAGGAAATCTGGCTTGCGCCTCTGGATCTTCCTTGATAACAGACAGATTTATTCTATGACATACTGCTTTAAGTTCATTTCCTGAGCTGGGAGATACGTATTTTCTCCAAGTCTCTTCTTGATTTTCCCCCCTATTTTGTACCTACAGACGTAATTGCAAATGGTAGGACACAGTATCTGTAGACACGGTGATGTCCTTACTTCCCGTTAATCTCACCGATCTCATACCATATCGCATTTGAAATTGTTTTCTTCTCTGTGAACTGCTCACCCCAGCTCACACACATGCATACGACACACACAAGACACCCCACGTTGCACATGTGCACACAAGCATGCACGCACACATGTACGCCAGTTACCTTCATAGATTTTGCAGAACCAGGACCGTGCCTCAGGGACTCGGCCTGTTATTCGGTGTGTGTTCAGCCCTGGCTGGGTGCATGCTCTTCAGTCGATGCCCCACAGCTTAGTAAACATGTGGTAAAAATGTGCTGCATAGCTCAAAGATCTTCACGTCCTTTTGACTAAGAGTGTTTTAAAATTTTGAAATTGAAGTTGTCTGGTACAATGCTGTCTTAAAAAAGCAGTTGGGGATTGACTGTCTTATTTACCTCATGAATGCTAGTCTTTCGGGTTGGGTCCCCTGAGAGGCCGACTCTGACATGAACAGTGGCATGCAGGAGGTTTTGGGGTGCTCTGGGAGTCAGCACTGCAGAGGGAAGGATATAGATAGGACTGAGCACATGGAGAAGATGAACTGGGGTGTCTTCACAGCTGAGACCCCCCGTGGACTAGAGGGGTCCAGAGGGCTTGCGTGGGGCAAAGGCACTGGGCCTGCGTGTCCCCAGGGTCAGCCAGCCATGGGGTGTGGGCTGCTCCAGCAGGGAGCTGCCAGCTGAAGGTTCTCTTCCAGCATGGGGGTGGGGGGAACAGCTGCCTGAGGGGGTGCTGGGCTGCACGTTCCGGCCCCCACCGCAGCCAGAGGGTCCAGTAATACCGTTCCTGGGCTTTATTCACTGGACGAGCCCGTGGTCAGAATCAGCGTTCGGCGGCATTCATTGTAACCTCCGACGGAAGCAGCAGAATGTAGTGCTGTGAGCCGTATACAACCGTGGGACGTATCCATAGACAAGAAGCCCGGAAAGCATGCATCAAAGTGATGCGTTAGCTTTAGGAGGTGTTTATGTTCTTCTTTTCTGATTCGTCCCACTTCAATAGCTAATACCGCCTTATAGTAATAACCCCCAGGGCAGGGGCTCACCCTCATTTTTGAATTCACCCCAGGGCCACAGTCCCCATCTGCCCTTCACTTCCTCATGTGTCATCTGCGTGGCTTTGATTACTTTACTGAGTCTCCTCTCATTTGCTTTGGTTCCGACAGTTGACACGTTGCCCCGGCCCCGGCCCTCTTTTCCTGGGCTGGCTAGCTCTGCTTTCTCGGGTAGCCTGGTCCCACGCACCCCAGCCTGAGCACCCCGGACGACCCCTGCCCCTAAGTTCTGTAAGGTGTGCGCCTCTTCTTTCACTCCTCTCCCTCCGGCGGAGTAAGCCGGTGGTGACCGCTGTGGCTGCTGGGCGTCGCCATCGTCTGCAGAGAGAAAGCCATGTATCATGTTGTTTGTGAGTAATTTAGTTAAATACACCCCAGTGTAAACAAGGTGCTCGTGTGTGTGTGTTTGCAATTTAACATTTTTCACGTGAAGGATGGGTTGTTAGTTGAGAACCCAAATCAGAAGTCCGTAATTGGGGAATGGTCACCGTGACCTTCAAAAATGGGTACCAAGTCCCACGCTGGGGGGCTTTGCCAATGCAGAAGAGATGCCAGAGACAAGGAGTCACAGATGGCATGAGCAACGTCAGGACATAGATGTGGTTCGGAATATGGGCAGGGCCCCGCCACCCTTGTGTGACCGGGGTGGCAGATCCAGACAATTCTCTAGCTCTTTTGAGTGCAGTGCTCGGGGTGTGAGGTCTGAAGCCCTGTGGGTCCCCCATCACCCCAGCCCCAGAGCACCCGGTCTCCTGGGCTGACTTGGAGATTGGCCAGGGGAATGCTGCTGTGCCCATTTTGGAGTGAACCTGTCCCCTCTCCCGGAACGGTCTGGCCCCAGGGGATTCCCCCAAGCCACTACCACAGGCTGTGTGACTTGTGCCTGCTGCGTGGTGAGTGCTTGGACATGAATCCAAATTGAGTGTAACACTGGATTCTTCTAAACCACACGATGGCCGTAGGGACAGGATGGTTCGTCTCTCTCATTTCTAAATGTCTGAGGATACTGGTATTGACCAGGATAACCTTTCTGTGATGGACTTAGGTGTTATGCACCTTTCTGGAATCCTTATATCACATTTGCTTCCCAGATGTAATTGCACGGACGACTTTTTGATAATGACAGCCTGAAGGTGAGCACGTGGAAAGCTACAACCCGTAAGAGCTGTTGCCCTCGAGAATCTAGGATGCCCATTGGATAGAAACATTTTGGCACCTGAAACCAGGCTACCTGCGGGGGACATGGCTGCTTACAGCTCAGGGCAGTGTACAGCTCCAAAAGGTTAGCTTATGGCATACCGCACGGAACTTTCAAGAGAAATCACTCCTCCTGGGTAACATAGAGGCGATGGAGCTCTCAGTGCCAACGGACTGTGATCATTCTCTTCAGGAAACCTAAGTGCGTCTTGTTCTGAGTCATTTTAAAGACGATAAACTGAAGAAAGATCTTTCAAATCCATGATTTCAGGTGACTGGGAAATGTCGTTCATCTCGTTCCAGCCCTTTTCTATGGAAATATTTCTAAGTCTATTTGCAGGTTGGCTCTGAACGAAGCTTGAGCTATCTGCACACCGTGGGTTAACGCTGGCTTCCCCACCCACAGTCACGGCTCGGCTAAACACACAGGAAATCCATTGCACGCTTCGTGTTTCGGGGCGACAAAACCGGTTTCCCAGCCAAGCTGGATGGGATTATATACTCATGAGAGTATTGCATTTTATTGAATCCCTTTCTTCCCCTGTGAGTCTTTCCTGAGCACCGAAGCAGAGTTAAAAATAGATCAGAGCTGGCTCAAGTTATGTCTGTATTTCTTATTTATGAAATATAGAAGAATTTCCTTTTTTTTTTTTTTGGTCTCAGTTTTCTGAATATCTCTACGAATAACATGTACTTCATGCAAAGAAGGGTCCGGCTTTACAGAGCACTTGATTATTTTAACAGACGTTAAATGAATCAGCTTACTAGTGACTCCACACGTAACAATATCTCCGTTTAAAAAAAGAAATCTTTTTACAAACCTGGTGGAACGTTCAGGCTAAGCGTTGTTGCCTCCTTCAGTGCTGTGTCCATAACTAACGATCCCGCTTGCGCTCGGGAAGACCACTTAGTAGGGTGGAAACAGTACCGCCTTTGGGCCAAGTGTTGGTGTCCGTCTCCTTTGGGTCAGGACAAGCAGCACTCGCCTCCCCAGACCTCACGGCCAGTGACTGCAGAGGCGGCCACGCACCCTTGTTTGCTGCGTTGCCACTTACTGCAAGCACCCACCTGACCAGCTGGGGACGGTATAACCATGGGGTTTCTCTTCCCAAATATTTTCATCACCCCACGGATGTCAACACATGCCTGCAAGGCTCCTAGCAGAGCATCAGAAACTTGGGTGTGTCCCCTGAAGCCAAAGACAGAAATTGCCGTCCCCTGACCTCTGTGCTGGGTCCCCACCACAGCTGGGGACACCTTGCTTCTGGTGATAACAAGCAGCCGTACGTTACCCCTAAGATCAGGGCAGATGGGGACTCGTTCAAAGGAATGCCGGCCATACCTGAGTGCCTCCCTCTGTTCAGCGGGGATGTCCGTGCTCATTTCTCGTGTGCTTCGGGTCCTGATGTCCCCAGACGTCCAGCTGGGAGGGGCCAGCACCGGGAGTTCTCTTGGGCCATCTTCTCTGATGCACGCTCAGGCTGGATTGCATGGGGTTTGGACATTTGGGACAGAGTTCCATGAGGACCCGGAAGTCCCTGTCACCAGCCCCAGACACTGCCACCTCCCTAGAGACCTGTTTCCCATTCCAGTCAGTGCTGACTCAGTCCTTCTGATATAGGTCAATGACTTTGACTTTCTAAAGTCTCCAGTGAGATGGAGGACTAACTCCTGATTATACAAGGACCAAAAACACCAGAATGATCTTCTGGGGGGCGGGCCCTGTGTAGCGCAGGCTCCCCCGCTGGGTGAGTGTTCTAGAACCATCTGCATCCATGCACCCACTGGCGTGGCTGTGAGAGGCTGCGCTCGGCCTCAGTGAACTTGTTTTGGAGACTGTCACCGCGTGTGCCCATGTCATGACGGTGATGGACACGGACAACGTGCAGGTGACCGTGTACCTGCCCACCCCGTGCTGAGGGTTCAGCAGGTTTTGACCAAAAACGTAAGACCCCCTGCCCCACCCCCGTGTTCACCCCATCTCGTCCCAGGTGACATTTTTTTTGTTGTTTTTCCGGATGAAAAAATGTCCTTAAAGGGAAACGTTGTGCCGACGTGGAAGCGGTGAAACGAATAACGACAGAAGCTCTAAACGGCAGCAGAATCGACGGGTTCAACAACGATTCTGAGCGGCGGGGAGCGCTCTGACGGTGCGGACGTTCAAATGTGTAAGAATAATTACGCAGCTTTTTATAAGGAAATTTCAGGTGTTCTGTGTCTCCTGCCCCTCGTATGATAGGACACTTCATCCTGTAAGTGAACATCGGGAAGAAAAACCCTTCGTCTTATGGGGTGCTGTATTGTACTTAGTGAACCCAAAGCCAGGTACGGAGGCAGAGCCAGCCCGGCATGCTGTAGGGGCTTGGCTTCGAGGCGCCTGCACCAGAGTTCCGAGAACCCTCCGGGCTCCCAGGCCGAGGCAGGCTCGGCCCGAATCTACCGCGATGCCTTCTTGGTGGGTGATGTCATTTGACACCAGGTCGAATTGCAGGAGTTCCTCTACGTCTGCCCTTCAGAACCTGTATGAGAATCCTGGGCTTGAAGCAGAACCTGTACGAGAATCCTGGGCTTGAAGCAGAACCTGTACGAGAA
>PVJL010014758.1:0-26842 GCA_004026885.1 Lyroderma lyra
AATACCATCTGTCTGTGCCGTAGATGTGAAGTATTCTCTATCCTGGACGCACCGTGGACGAGACGTGTGTGTCGTCCATTTTACTTTGTATCTAATCCCAGAGAGGCCCCTTTGCTTTCTCCCGCCCCCTTCATCTACACTCATGGATTCCATGTGACCTTCCTTACGTCTCCTTTGATTCTAATGCATAAAATAAGCTGCAAAACTGCCCGTTCTCCAGAGCGTTTACTCAGTCCGGTGAGATTTTGCTTCCAGGCAATTGTCGTCAACTTGGCTCAAATAAACTCATAAAAATTCTCTACAGGTTTGGACCTTTCTTATGTGGAAACAAAGCTCAGAAAAGAATGAGCGCGGGGTAGGGGCCCAGACTATGGAGGAAGTCTCCCTCCTGACGCTCACAGCCCTGGGAAACAAAGGGGGAGGGAATGGGGGCTGGGAGAGACAGGAGGGGAGAGGGATGGGGGACAGACGAGGAAGGAGACCAGGGAGAGTCCATGGCTCCATGCCGGTGGGATCCCAGGTAGCTGGGCAGCAGCTGCTCCTGGGTGTGGGACCCCAGCTCTTGTGGACATTGGAGCAGTCGGGGGCACCCCTCCCCCAAATGCCCCTGGGGCTGTAGAAGCCTGAGAGCAGCTGGTTCAGAGACAGAGACAAAGGAGAGGATCAGGACCCCCGGATAGGAACGTGGTGGGTGCCTGAGTCTCTGTAATTAACACTCTCCTGTCTCAATTTATGAGAAAATACATGACACGTAATTGCCTTTGTATTTTGGACGCTCATTAGGAGAATAATAAATGTTATTATTTATTAATATGACGATGAATCATTCAGTTTTTAAAATTAAACATTAAACCGCTCACAAATTAAATGTAAATTATTGGGCCCGGCGTTGATGGAAAAGGCTCCCCAGGGAAAGGCCGCGCCGCTTCTCCGCAGAAATGAGCCGCGTGGCCCTTTAATGAAGCGCGGGGTGGGGGGCTGGAGGCGGCGGGGTGACGCGAGGACAAGGGCGGCTCGCGGGGACATCCTGCCCCCTGCCGGCCGCGCACGGGGCGGCTCGAGGGACTGCTGGTTCCGCCGGTCTCTCCAGAAGCAGTTTAATCTGCGCTGGGGGCCCGCGCCCCTTGTCCGACAGGCAGCGCCCCCGCCCCCGGTCTCATGCATGAATTCCGCGGCTCAGGTCCACTCGGAGTGGGGTGTTTGGCCCCGGAAAATTCTACCCCCCTAGGGGAAAATACAGCACCCGCTTGCGTCAGACTGGGGCAGGCTCCTTGCTGTGCTTTCAGCACTAATCCCAGTGCTCAGCGCCCCTGAAAGGAGCCTTTACCCCCACTTGACACGGAGCAGAGTGAAGCTCAGAGATGTTAAGTGACTGGCTGAGGTCACACAGCGAGAAGCCCAGCTGTGCTTGGCCCCAAAGGCAAATGTTCTCTCATCCTCCTGTGTGGCCTCCAATCAGTTGGGTTCCCAGAACCACCAACCCTTCGTCCCGCCGCCCCCAGAGCGGGTCTAGAAGCGTGAATAAGGTATAAATAAGGTAAGATCATTTCCCAAGGGCTGACCGTGTGACAGGCACCAAGACAGACATGGTGGGGGCTACTCCGGGTGGAGTAGGCACAGTTTCCCATGCCCATCTGACAGACCACTGAGGCACAGACTCTGCCAGCTCCACCGTGACGAAGGGTGGGTAGGAGCTGGACCCAGGTCTTGCCAAGCCCAGTGTCCAACCTTGGCCCCTCCGAGGCCAGCTCGGCTTCTTCTGGTTCCCAAAGCACAGGCACAGGGGCTGCGGCCGATTTACTTCAGCTATACGATCTGGGGCCTCTCAGAGGCCTGTGTCCAGCAACCTGTGGATAGCGCTGCAGCCGCCTCTGGGTTCAGGACCAGGGTTCCCAGAAAAGAGTCCCAGAAGCCAAACTGCTGAAACCAAAGGCGGGGACAGTTTTAGCTTTAGGATGCAGGTTGCTAAATTGCCTTCTAACAAGTGTGTGTGTCCCAAGTTACACTCCTTTGGGAAGGGTCTCCTGCCACCACCGCCCCCCCCCCACAACTGTGGTGGGCAGTGCCCAGAGAGACAGCTGGGCACAGGTGGTGAGCCTCCGTCTATGCCCAGACTGATGTGCTAGGGAAACCCTGCTCCTCTCGGGTTCAACTTCTCAGCTACTCGCCCCAGGTCTTTCGGGATGGGCTCTGCCCCTTGAACCAGACCCACCTGCCCCCACTCCCTCAGGGTTCAGAGATGACAGGCGCAGCCATGGCTGGTCCTGGACCCCCTCACTTTGCCCCAGTCCTTGAACACAGCCTCCCTCCCCGTGTTGACCCTCCCCTGTGTCAACCTTCAGGAATCAGTAGATTTAGTGGGTACCCTCCCTCACCCCATCAGACTCTGCCTCCCTTCAGACCACTGCAACAATGGCCTTGGAGCGCTCACTATTCCCCAGGCCTGGATCTGAGGCTTTCTGTCATTGTCATACGTAGTGTGTTACGTGATCTGTCCTCATGGGTCTCCACTGTCTGCCCACGCCAGGGCACAGCCCCTCAGAACTATTTGTGGATGAATAAATGAATGAACGCAGGAAAGCTGCAGTGTGAGTTTTCACCAGGAACCCCTGGAGGGCATGTGGGGCTGGTCCTGCGTCATCCCTGCAGAACTGGGGCTGGGACCGAGAGCTGCTGTGTGCCTGCAGTGAGTCACAGCTCCTCTCTGCATGCCATTCCCCCCACCCCCGCCCCCAGCGATGAGGGGTGTGTGGAGAAGGAGGGGGCCAGCCCAGCGCCTTCCCCCATGGCCTTCTGTCCCCCTGCCCCAGGTTCCCAGTCTTGTCTCAGGCCTATCTTGCTCCAATGTCTGATTTGGAGAATAGTTTCCTCAGTCTGCTAGGACTCTGTTCTCTGCCCCGCAAGCCTGGATAGAGGAAACCTCACTCCTGCCTGCCTGCCCAGGCCCCTCTCCCCCGACCCCCACCCCGTTGGAGCAGGACAGACAGCGGGGCGGTGCCACTGCTGTTATCTCTCAGGGCTGCTCAGACACCAACTCATTTGTTTCAATCTTCCCCCCTCCCTTACTGATCAATGTTTTAACCTAGCCGTTGTGTTAAATGACTTGTTCCCATAGCAACCATCAGATACACGCGTGGATGTGATGCGTCTGTTTCCTGAGCCAGATCGCCTCCTAAGAGCTCGGAGAGAACAAATCTCCTTTCATATCCACTGCTGTTTGCTGAAAGGCACAGGATATTGTTCAGAACAAGTCATTTTAAAAAACAATATTAAAAAAAAAACAGGTTTCTCAACAGATATAAAGTTGTTTCATGAGGTGCATCACTCCTAAGAAATATGAAATCAGATTTTTAAAAACGCCTTTGACCGAGTTCATCCTTCTTCTGCGACTCTGCCCTGAGGGCAGGAGCTGAAATATGCAAACAGCTCTCTGCATAAAGATATCAGCTGCCTCATTTATAAAGAGAAAAATTGAAAACAGCCCCAAAGTTCAACAACAGAAGATTCACATAAACTCTGGTTCATCCACTCGAGGATGTTATAAAGATGTTTCAAATGCTACCTAGGCGAGGGGGACATATGTGTCAAATGATGTGAAGTGAAAGAAATAGGATGAAAAACCGTCTGCCCGGGAGATCATAATGAATGCAAACAAACCCAAACTATGTAAGGAAACACGCTCAGAGGAAACACACCCCCCCCCCGAAACGCTGACTCTCGTGGGTGGACCCACGGTCATTTCTTTCCTTATTCATTTATTCATAGAGCACCCAGCCCTGTTCAACACTGAGAGGTATTTGCGTTTGCATTTCCTATAGTTTCCCAAATGTGTTTAATGAGGATGTGTTCTTTTTCAATGGAAAAACATATGTTGTTTTTTGTTTTTTGTTGTTCTTAAGCTAGGGTATAATGTTTCATCTATCACGTTGACAACAAAATAAAGATAACATATTCCGCTGACGGGTCCGGGGAGACACGAGCCCCCTGCTGGTGGAAGTGTGAATTACAGCCACCTATTTTGAACGCCCCCGCCCCCACCACCCCCCGCCCCGCCGCGCCAAAAGGCAGTTTCAATTGAATGGTTCCATTCTTCAGGTAATCTGGGGGTGAAGCACCCCCAAGTTGGCATTCACTTCTCTTCCAGGAAGCCTGAACCTCTGCCAAGGAGGAGAAGAAAGTGCTGGAAACCAGGCACCACCCAGAGCGGCTCCAGCATGGTTAATCTCAGGGTGGGGTGGCCGCCATGAGGAGATGGGTTTTGGCAGATTCTCATTCCAGCCCCATCTCACCTCGCTGCTCCTGGGCAAGTCCCTTCACCTCTCGGGCCTCAGTTTCCTCATTTGCACAATGAGGGCGATGACACCTCCCTGGCAGTCTTCCCATGTGGATTACACGAGGTAAGGCATGTGACATGTGTGACATGCCTTCCATGCAGACCCTCAAGTGCCTTTTTTCTTTCTTTCTTTCTTTTTCTTTCTTTCTCTTTTTTTTTTTTCTTTCTGAAATGGAAATAAAAGCTGACCATCAGTCACCAACAACCTCTGAACTACCATGTCCCCCCTCTTTCCCTGCAGAGCCCTCAGGAGTCTAGGAAAGGGGCCCCCAAGTGTAGGCCTTTCCCTGGGAGGGGCTGACAGCTCTTGCCTACAATGTACAAAGCGGTTTTTACAGCGAGCAAGTACCTCCGCCTGGCATTTTCTAGTTTTGAGGGGCAGGGTCTTGGGGACAAGGGTTCCTTTGGATTCCCAAGGCTGTCCCCTTCCTCTCTGCTCCAGGCCAGATCCGAGGCTCACCACTTCCACCATGAGCCCCTGTCCCCTCAAACCTGGCCAGTGGGGGCCGCCCCGGGCCCACTTTTACGCCACGTTTATTCAGCTGTTGTTATTTGAAAACGTATAAAACCTTTTCTTTAAAAAAAGCCAAGTCCTGTCTTTAATGGGAATCCAGTGTTTTCTTAATAGTCCTAACTCAGCAGCTGCAGGAATTTCCCAGACTTGAAAAAAGAGGAGAGAGAGAGAGAAAAAAAAAATCACCTCTGATTTCTGACAGAACATGCATAATCCTGGCTAGATCCTAGATTTAGAGCAGGAGAAGTTTCTGGGCCAATGCTCCACCCTCCAAGGCGCAGGACCGCCCTCCTGCGGAGAACTGCGTGGGGGCTGGGGAGGGACACAGGCAGGTGGTCCCTGGCTGGAAGGAAGGTGGGGGAGAAGACGGTTCTCTTCGCATTATTCCAAGTCTGTCCTCTGTGAGCAAATGCCAAGGGCCCAGCCCAGTGGGTGGGGATGCCCGGTGTGGACCTGACTTTGCACTTCCCACTGCCTGGCAGTGGTTGGTGGGCGTGGGGGTCCCTCCAACCTCCCTGGAGGGCCCTGGCACCACCCATCCAAGTCCAAAAAGCCTCCATGCCCTTGGACCCAGCAACTCCACTTCAAGGACTTGATCATCAAAAATAGGCGAAGACTGGAAGGTCACTTTAGCTGCTCCCAGGTTCCCGTTTTAAATGGGTGACGTGGAGAGTCACTAATGTTCACAAGAGGGACTGAACTGAGCAGATTGTGTTCAGCCATACCCTGAAATGTGAATAAAAATGTTGTCGTAGATGATACCATGAAAAGGTGGTCTCAACAAACCATCCAGGTGGAAAAGCAGATTACAAAAAGCATGCCTCCAGTCGTGCTCAACAGAATACGGGGACATCTAAATCTATGCCTAATTAATACTCAGGCAAAGAGAAAGTCTAGGGAGAAATATACCAAAATGGAATGTTCTGCGTGACTTCTCTTTTTGCATTCTCTACATTTCCTGATGTTTTCCACAGTGAATTAATGTTTTTGTTTATTTCCGAGCATGGCCTAGAAGACAAGATTGCCTGGGTCCATCCCTTCCTGTGTGCCCTTGGGCAAGTTACTTAACCTCTCTGTGCTTGTTTCCCTGCTTGTTACCGTATAGACAGCACCTGCCTTGTGGGGTTGCTTAGCTCACTGTCTAGAAAGGAAGAAGTGCCCAAATGCTAACTGTTGGTGTTATTTGCTTGTTTTTCTACATATAAACATGTCATTGTCTTTGGTGCTGAGGACGCGGCAGAGACAGCTAAACTCCAGTGGAGAGCGGACATTAAAGCAGCGCTCACGCGCGATGACTTCATTAGCTGGGCGCCATGCCGGCGGCACTGCGGAGCACCTAGCAGGGGGCCTTGTTGAGGATTTTGATCGTCATCTTAAGAGCGGTGGGAAGCCTGGCACCGCCGGGTTTCAAGCAGGGCTGAGACCAGGAGCGCGTGATTTAAAAACTAACTGTGTCACTTCGCGGACTGAGCGGAACCCAGGGAGGTGCCTTCCAGGAGGCGGCGCTGGGGGCGTGCACCAGGGAGCGTCCACCTCTGATGATGCTGGGGACCACGGCAGGTGGAGCCACGGGACAAACCGCAGCGCGCAGGCGGAGGTGGTGTCCGGCGGAGCCAGGGGTGACCCCAGGCCTGAGGGACCCACACGGGTGGTCCCCAGATAAAATAAGGGACACGGGGGAGGAGCAGGTTTGCAAACTTCAGAGTGCTGGGTTTAGGATATGCTGAGTTTGAGGTGGGGGTGTCCCGGGGGTAAGGACCTTGAGATGGTGTTCTCTAGGATTGCTTTAAACTCAGGATCCCACCAGAGGCCAAGTGCCATCACCACTGCACGGGAGAGAAACCCCGGGGGTCTGGGGAATGGTGACGACGCACCACAGCTAGCGGGGCAGCCACCCAGAGCCCCTCAGGGCTGGGGGCCACAGGTGGGGCCCGTGGGACTACAGAGGGGCGCTCAGGGCCTCGCAGGGGCGGGCTCCCAGGGCTTCTCCCGGGGCCTCTCCAGGCCACGACACATACAGCAGCTCGACCCCAGAGGGTCCCTGCAGGTCTGGGTCCCTCAGAGGTGGGGGCTGCCTTCCTCTAAGATGGGCGTGCGGCCCTCATCCCATGTGGTCCTCAAAGCTGTCTCCTATGCCCAGGTCCCTACCCACCCACGTCCAAATTCACCCCTGGAATCTATACCTCGGTCCATCCTGCCACCTCCCACCCTCAGCTCCCACCCCTTGCCCCCACTCTAGCCACAGGGACTGCTTGCTGTCCTCAGGACCTCTGCGGGGACAGCTGCCTGCCCCAGGACACTCCTCTCCCAGAGTCGCCCTGGCTCCCTCCTGCCTCTTTCCGGTGCTGCCAAAATGCCATCCCACCCGGAGCAGCCTCCCATCTGCCCCCCTCCCCGCTGGAATTGGGGGAGGGATAGTGCTGGGGACATAATAGTAGGTGCTCAGTAAATGTTTGTGGAATGAATGTAGATACATGAGGGAGACAGATGGAGAGAGCAGGAGAAGGAGGGAAGATGGCCCACGATGCTTTCAGCACTTCTCTCAGGGGAATTATGAGTCATCTTATGTTCTAACCTATACACTTCAGAGCTGTCCACATTTCCCACAGTGCACTAGCATTTCTGTTCGAGTCTGAGAACATAATTTTTCAATCAGTTCTTGGAATATATGTCAAATACCCACTGAATACCAGGGCACTCTGGGGAGGGAACCAGCCCACCTCTAAGTTTTTGAGGTGAGGGGGGAGGCTTGTGGGGCTGGCCTGCTCGTCCCCGCTCCTTGGATGTTTGCCTAAACAGAGGCCTGTCGTCAGCACCCCATGCACCCCAGCCCAGGCCCTCCCTACACCCTCGGTGTGCTCACAGCTGAGGTGTGGGCACTTGCTTAAAGCACTTGGAGCCAGCTGCACCCAGACAATGTGAGCCCCACCCCCTTTCCTGGTGATCTGCACGGTTCCTTGTCACACACACATACACGATGGAAAGACCTGGCCTCTTCTCTCTTGGCTGCCCAGGGCCTGGCATGATGTCACCGGGTGGGGAACAGTGTTTAGTGTAGCAGTTAAGAGCATGGACTCTGGGCCCTACTGTCTTGGTGTGACATCCAACCTGCCCCCAGGACATCCAGGGACATTCCTAACCTTCCAAGGCTCTTGTCCTTTAAAGGGGACTCACTAAGTACACTTCCCTGAGTGGTTGTAAAAATCAAGAATCGAGAGTTTGGCATACAGTCAGCCCTCAGTAAGCGCCGTTCTTGTGATTTTAGGTAAAATTGTGGAATGAAGTTGATGGACTGGAAGAAGCACTGACCATCGATCGCTCCCCCCAAACTCCCCCTCGCAGGGCTTGTGTGGCCTCCCATTTGGGCCCGGCTAGTTTGGGAGTCGTTGAGGATAGCGTCTTTCCCGGGGCCGGACAGCTGACGGGCTCCGAGACGGCCGTGACAGGTTGATGAATTCTGCCGCGATTACCCACGGCACACGCCTGGCCCACGCGGCCCGTCCGTCTGCGTTCTGACCTTTAAAGGTGAGCACTTAATACCCACCGATCACTCAGGGTCTGATCGAATGTCCGGAAGATGAAACCTGTCTGAGAGGGGAGTGATCGCTCTTTCCCCCACCCGCCCACACCCAAACACCGCCACTCCTTTCTGAGTCACAGGAAGACTTTGCAGAACGGTTTGGTTCTCTCACCAGCCCTGGCTGTGAAAACTGAGGCCCTTTCTGACGTACCTGCTGGTGAATGCCAGCCCGGCAGGGTTCCTTCACCCGCCGGGACCCACCGCGGCCACCCTGAGGGAAGGGAGACTCAGGCCTCTACACCCACAGCTGGCGCCCTAACAGGCTTCTCATGCAACTGCCCGTCCACCTGCTGAACGAACTTGCCCTGAGGACCACCTCGGTCCCGGTGTCTTTGGCTGCAAGAAACAGAAGGCACCTACTCGAGCTAAAATGATGAAAATCCCTACGAGGTGTGATCAAAAACTACGGTGAATACTTACATTTAAAAAGTGATTACGGTAACAGACAGGTGGCCGTGAACCCACCCCCCCGAACACACGTGTCCCCTCGCTCCTGCCACTCTCTGAAGCCGTCCTGGAAGTCCTCCTCCGTGAGGGTCTTCAGTGGCACGGCCATGACCGCCTCGAAGTCCCGAGTCGGTTCAAAACGTTGACCTTTCCCGGTCCCGTCGACTTTGGGGGCCAGCCGAAGTCGCCCGGTGTCAGATCCGGTGAGTGGGGTGGTTGGGGACGTGCCGTCGGGCTTTCGTTGGGCCGAAGGTGGCGTGAGCGCGTGTGCGTGACCGTGACGTGCAGTGCGCCCCAGCACGCGCCTGCTCTCCACCGCGCTCACGGCCGACCAACGGCACCGCACACGCTGCAACTGGTCACGCACGGTCACCAAGGTTTGACCGAGGCCCCTGCCTTTCCGTGGCAGCCGTCACCGTCACTGTACCTTTTTGTCACACCTGGTATTATTTCATATAACGGGAAGTCCAAGGTCAAGCAGGTTCCGGGCTGGGTAGACTCAGTGGTTCAGGGTTGTCCTCAAAGACACAGTTCTTCCCAGCTCTCGCTCTGAGTATCGTCTCTCTCTACCTCGCCCTTGGCTTTGTCTGCAAATAGGAACCAAGGTGACGGCCACCACCCCAGACACCGTCACAGCTCATGACATCTCTTTCAGTGACTTCTGTCTTTGGGAAGAATCCAGGCCAGACAGCAACTCCATAGCCTTCCTAAAGTCAGCCATTCTTATTCTGGGCCCCCAGACTGTATGTGTAGCCCCCTCCTCTAGAGAGCACCTCAGAGGCTCCCCTCTACATCAGGTCCCCAGACCTCCCAACAATCAATCACGGAGTCAGACTATGACTTTAGTCATCCACTGTTTATCAGAGAAATTCTTTGTTTTGCACAGTATGAAAATATTTACTCTTCCTTTTGATTTGCTTTTATTTCAATTCTATCATCAGAGGTCTGTATGATTTTGTCTTTCTCTTGGTGATGAATTTCAGTATCAAGTGTTTCCAAGTAAAGCATAATTGACTTGGTTAGTTTTCCTGACTGCTACTTCATTTTTTAATTTATTCTTAAAAACCGCTATGAACAATTAGCCAAAGTCTGATTCTTAAATCTCAGAATGAATTATTATTTGGTTTTAGACTTAAAATACAATGCTTACATGTTTAAAAAATAATAATTTAACATACTTTAAGCAGATAAATTCTTTAAAGGGGACTGTAAGTATGTATAACACCAGAAATCTATTTTTTCAAAATGTATTTTATTAGACACTACCTTAGGTACGTCATAGTTTGTAAATTTTTCAGAAATTTAATTCCTGAATTAAATACAAATCAACATTTTACTACATCCCATTTTGTTTACCCTGTGCTTAAATTTATTTTAATTTTTATTTACATTTTTAAAACATTTAATAATGTAGGCAATCCTTTTTTAAAAACGCTTGAAAAACTGATTTTCAGAAGCTGCAAAGGCCTCGGGTCTCCTTAAGAATTTCAGATCTAAATGGCTGTCCTTTTACAGGTATTTATATTCTCTCCATAATTGACAACTTTTCAATTAAAGCTGGAAAGTTATCACAGTCACAAAACAAGCAGTAATTCTCCCCAAAAGCCTACGTCGTTAATTAGGCAACATAATGAGAATTGTCGAGCATCGGGGGTCGCGTGCCCTGACAATGCTTCCCCCTCGGCCTAAATGTCCTAGTTGGCTGGCAGAATTACCCAGCAAGCAGGGGGACACTCAGACCTCGCCGGCACCCCACCGCTCAGCACGCGTGTTGTGCAGAAAAAAGCCGTGACCTTTTATCGGCATCTGTGAGCACGAATTAAGAAACCAAGTTTTTTGCCGAGATCGATTGCCCCGGTACCCGATGGAGCCCAAGGAGCTGGTTACAAGGTCGAGCAATTAAGAGCTACAGCCGAAATGACTCACGTAATTGCAGAATCGCTCATTTTAACAGCCTGATTGGAAATTGTCAACACTGTGTCTGAGGCTAATGAAGCAAAGGAAATGGAAAAGGTGACATTTTCGAATAATATTATTAGTAAACGAATTGACAACATGTCAGATGACAAAGACATTTTCGGTCCAGGGGTTTATTAAGTCCAACAAAGTTTTCATTGCAGAGTTGATGAATCGAGATATTAATGCATTACTAATTGGCCTCAGTTAATAGCGCTAATTAGAATCTCTAAACTAGGAAAGAGACTGGAGAGACACTGTTTGCTCTTTAAAATAGTCCCTAAACAAATTACTGGGAATGAAACATTCAAACTGGTAAATTACTACTTTGAGATGCAGAGCTCATTACAGAGGCCCTGCTGTGTGCTGTACAGATGTGGCTGTAATGATGGAAGGTGTAACAGCTCCATGTCAGAGTTTGTTCTAGAAAGCCCTGAGATTCAAGTAAGCCATGGCATTATTCACAGCTTCCTGTAGAAAAAGTTTGCATGTGGACCTGACTTCTGCATTAAATGACACAATCAAACGGGTGACTAAGCCCAAGCTGTGACAGCAGCGTCTGCCTCAACATTAGGGGGGGTATGGCATCCGCATAGGGGCTCGGCAGTTCCACGCTGAAGTGGCTGTCCAAAGAACGATATTTGTCAAGAGTTTAAGAGCTACGAGAACAACTGGGGGTGGAAAAGTGTAAATGACTCACTTAGCAATCTCGCTTGGCTTAAATAAATGGTGTACTTAACCTGACATCATCGCACTCCTGAGTGAACTTAACTGAAAATTGCAAAGATTAGCAGGTTGAGCTGTCCTTCAACCATCCAGGCTCTGAAAAACAATTTTGAAAGCACAAGAACCTGGGAAATATCAGGCTCTCAAGCCCTTCCTGTGGAATCTACCAGAAGGCTGGTGGTGAGGACTAGATATGTTTAGTTGGAGGTCTCATAGAATAACCCATTAATAGTGTATGTTCTAACAAAACAGAAAGAATCCAACTTGAAGTGGGAGAAAAAGGAAGAGAGTGGGGGGAAGGGGATAAACTCATTAACGGTCACATAAATAATAGGTGGGAGAAAATGATGTCACTCAGCTCTGACAAACCAAATAATGTTAGTTTTGCTTCATCTGAAACTGCCTGTGTCTCACCATTTCTGACCTACAAAAATGACAGTTCTATAGGCTCAAGCTAAATAAACATTATAAATGATACTAGAATAGAGGCAGCCAATCAAAAACACATACTTCCCTAACTTGCAAAGAAATGCAAAAACAAAAACATGCTATGATGTGGATGAATCTCAAACACATCATGGGTACTGAGTGGATGAATCCTACGTGAGTCCACTCATAAGAGGTTGCTAGAGCAGTCACAGAGACAGAAAGCAGACTGGAGTTTGCGGGGGGCGGGGGCGCGGGAGAGTTGTTGCTCAATGAGGACAGAATTTCTGTTCAGAAACAGATAATGGTGGTGGTTGCACAACGTGGGAAAGGTACTTTGTGCCACTGCATTGTACACTTTAAAATGGCTGAAATAATAAATTGTATATATTTATATATGATTTACCACAAGTTTAAGAAATGAGTAATGTATACTGAAAACCATTGGAATGCACACTTCAAATGAATGAATTGTATGGTGTGGGAACTAGACCTCAGTACAGCTGTTTACCAAACACACACACACACACACACACACACACACACACACACGAGTAAAGGACATTATGATTTTAAAAATAAAACATAGAAAACATCACATAGAAAAGGAAATGAACTCAATGTACTATTGCAATGGACACAGTGATATTACACTCAGTACTACGCAGACTGGAGACCAGAGTATCAGGGCAGTGAATGCAAGCAGACTTAACTTGTCTATTAAAAGAAACAGGTTTTCCAGTCAGCTTGCAGAGGAGCTACCCCCCATCAGAGCACTGGAGAAAGACTGACAACCACAACACAGGCAACGGTGTATCAGGCCCCAGAAACAATAAGAAAGTAGGGGTTGGACTCTGATGTTAGACAAGATAGAATTCAGGCCAAACTGCATTAAATGTGACAGAGATGTGTGTTATTAGGCCAACAGAGATTTAACGGTTAGGAATGAACAAACAGCACGATGACCGCCTTTAAAGCAAAATCTGCGATAGGAGACAACACACTGCTTTTGGTCAAGTGACCGAACCAAGAGCTGCCCCCGAAAGGAAGGGTATAAAATAACAATATAATCAAAAGAACAAAAACAAAACAAAACAAAAAAACAGCATAATCAATAAGGATGATCTTATAGTTTTATATGAAATTTACATCACAATAAAAGATACCTTCTGAAATACACATGCGACATTCACTGAAACACACATACACACACATTCCATCACAATACTTTTCACTAAGTAGACATAATACAGATCAACTTTGTTGATTATAATGTGCTAAAAATGAAGTTAAAAACAAACAAAAAAAATTTTCTACCTGGAAATTTGAAATCGCTCTCAAACAACTCTCAGGTGGGAGGCAAAATACAAGTTGAAACTGCAGGATTTCTTTAACAATAATGACAACTCTACATATTAGCATCAAATAATTTGAGATAATTTGAAGACAGGAAAAAATCACGACTTCAAATACTGCTCTCAGTAAAAAATAGATATAATGAAAATAAGTGAACTCCCAACTCAAAAGAACTAGAAGGTGAACAATAGCATGAACCCAAGGACTCCTCAATAGGGAAAGCTTGGAGACCACGGAAAGTAACGAGGCCTCAGGCATGTAGGTGGGGCCGCAGCTACAGGGAAAGAGACTGGCAGGTCCTCAAAAAGTGAAACCCAAGCAGTTACCCTATGACTGAGCAATTCCACCCCAGGTATCGACCCAAGACAAATGAAAACAACCTTCCCACAGAAGGTTGGCCATGAATGTTTATAGCAGCATTATCCCTATTGGGGGTGACGAAAATTCTTGGAACTAGCAAGAGTGGTGGTTGCACAACATTGTGAACACTAAATAACACTGAATTGTATGCTTTACAATGGTTAATGAGATGTTATGTGACTTGCACCTCAATTTTCAAAACAGAAATTAATGAGGTAGAAAGTAGAAAAGCCATAAAACTAATAAATCAAAATGTTGACCCTTTGGAAAAATTAACAAAATAGAGAAGCTTCTCATTATCAAGAAAAAAAGGATAAGAATGTGTATTCAAAATAAGAAATGATAAGGTTATACACACCTGCAAGAGAGGAGTTGTTAAAAACCATTATAGGGGGTTCCCTGGTGGTGTAGTGGCTCAGCTTCAGTGCTCTCAATGCCGTGGCTGAGTTCAATTCCCAGCCAGGGAACTACCCAAAAAAGAAAAACCATTATAGAGAAAAACCAACTCTATGGAAATAAATGTGAAAATTTACATGAAATGGGTAGTTTTCTGAGAAAGTACAATTTACCAAAAATGATCCCAGCAAAAACAAGAAGTTTAAATAGCCTAATTTCACAAAAGAAATAGAGGAAATTATAAAGATCTGCAAAAAGAAATAAAAAGAATAAAACCAACCAATGAAATGGGGTAGCTATAAGAGTAGAAAACTCACATATATTTTAAAATGCTCAGATTCCCTCATAGTAAGGGAGAATGAGACTTTTCTGGATATACCTTTTCAAATTACTTTGAATTTTGGACCATGTTAATATATCATATTACACATTCATAGAATTAAATTAAATCAACAAAATTAGGGGGGCTGAACCTGAATACAAACAGAAACAAATGGATATAACTGTATATCAGTTTAATAACATAACCATAGAAGAAAAAAGGAATTACTCCAAGTACTTAAAACACATTAATCTGTTTATGTAAGGGTAAGAAGTAAAAGAAATCCTGCACTTCACTGAGAAATTTATTGTTGGGGCTGCAATTCCTAAAGCTATTTTCTGTATACTGTAGGATTGAGCAAAAAGTAAACATATGGATGTTATTGAAAACCAGGGTTCATTGTAGGAGAAAGGGGTACAAAATGCAATAGGGGAGGATGGGAAGAACCCTACGATGTTGGAATGAGATTACAAGTATCAGTATGAACTGATTTTTAAATATTTACTCTTTAGCTCTCTTCACTGAATCTAGAAGTTGGTAACAGGCCTGGGACAAGAAAAGTCAAAATTACGTGTGCCAGATAGTAAGAAAGCATTCGAAACTGATGGAGACGCTGAAATGTCACAAGAACCAGCTTGTTCGTTAGTAGCACGTGTCCCCCTGGGGGTACGTGCTGGGCTGTGCAGGCATGCGTGAAAAATAGTAATGGTGAAAAAAACAGTAAAGTAAAAAATTGCAAAACGTTACTTATGGAACAATAAATATTAGGTTTGAATCACCATAAATGGAGACACTTCAAGTTAGATCACATGAGCAAAAGATGATGGGTGAGGGTGTGGCCAATAGCCCTCCCCCACACCGCTCTTCTACCAATCATTACACGGTTTCAGAAAAACCCATTTAGGACATTTCTAGAACTTCCCCAAACATATAAATACATCTGTAGCCAGACTGTTTCATCAGTTTAGTTATTAACTGAGTAAAAGTAATTGTGTTATCTTTAATTGTGATCCTTTTCAAGTAGTTTTTTTAATGTCATGTTTAAATACTTGATCATCATTATCAATATTTAACTGTGTTATGAATATTGTAAAATTAAATCTGTGATTTGTACTTTTAGTGTAGTGATTTTTCCTAACTTATTACCTAATTTCCACTATTTTCCATTAAGATAGGCACTGAACAAAAGTGTCAGTATTTAAAAACAGCTGTTTTAAAACAAGACATGGGTTTAAAAGGGGTATACAAGTGGGGAAAGCTTGGGAACTACTGGTTTAGATCATTAACATTTACTGTGATTATGGTTTTGATTTAGGTTTAAGCTTATCTTGCTATTTGCTTTCTATTTGTTTCACCTGGTCTCTGTTCTCTTTATCTTTTTTTTTTCCTTCTGCTTCCTTATGGATTACCTGAAGATTTTTTCGTGATTCCATTTTATGTCCTTTTTTGGCTTATTAGGTTTCTTCATAATTTTTGTGGTTGCCTTAGAGATTATAGCACACACCTACAACTTAGCACAATTTACCTTTAATGATATGCCATTTTATGTATAAGAAACTTATCATAGTAGCAATTTCTGGTCAAGATGGGGAGTAGGTAAATGCTCGGCTTGCTTCCTCTCACAAGCACATCACAATTACAGCTAAACTATAGAACAACCATCACTGAGACTCACCTGAGGTCTAGTTGTAGCACTGAAGCCCCTACAACTAAGGACATGCAGAAGCCACCTGGAGACTGGTAAGAGGGTCAGAGACGCAGAACGGGCTAGTCCCACAGCTGCGTGTGACCAGTGAAAATCAGGAGGGGTATATCAGCTGCAGAGCTCCCCTTGAGAAGCATGAGGTCCCAGTCCCCCACCAGGCTCCCCAGCCCAGGGTTCTAGTGCTGGGGACAGAAGTCCCCATAATGTCTGGCTGCGAAAACCAGAGAAGATTGTGGCTGAGTGAGATGAGGGCAGCTGCAGTCCCAGGTGTTCCTCTTAAAGGGTCCGAGCACAGAGTTACTTTTTGATGGACTCACTCGCTCTGAGCTCCAGCTCTGGGGCAGCAGCTCAAACTTGCCAAGAACACATGGGGAGGAACTGAACTGTCTGACTTTAGGGTGAGTGCTGGAGGGGCAGTTTCTCCCAGACGGAGGAGCTGAAGGAAGCCACTGCTTCTTTGTTGAGCCCTCCCACCTGCCGGGTGCAGATGCAGGTGGCCACCATATTTGCCCCACCCTGGTGATGCCCCGAGACCCTCCCAACCCAAATTTTGGGCACACCCAATCTGCTCCAGTGGCTTTTCCCTACAAACTGCCTGTCTTGGCTCATGCCGTGGACTTTTCTAAAATCTCTCAAAAGTTCACAAAATCTAAACATGTAACATCTGGCTTCAGTATATCCTGTACATCTTGCTAAGCAGCCCAAAATCAGGCACTAATAACAGCTAGCCTCGGCGCATGACTTGGCCTCTCGAGGCACCTCCAAACCCAGCATGGGTAATGGCCATCTGCGAACTGCTGTATGGTTTATGCTATGTGACCCTGGACAGGGCACAAGCTACAGTTGAACTTGGCCTGTGACAGACCCCTCCCAGTGGGCCCCAAGGTTGGCGTGCCCAGTGTCTAGCTTTGGACAGAGCTGGAGCAGCACCCGCCCACTTTCAGGGAACAAGATACCCAAAGAGCACACTGAGAAGGCACCAGAGCCCCGCTAACGTGAATTCTACTCTCTAGGGTCAGCCCCTGCCCAACAGCTCTTCCACTTTTGTCATGGCCAGTTTCACAATCAGTTACCTTGAGGGTCAATCTCTCCCACTGATATGCAAACAGCAACCAAGGCTCAACTACAACAGGAGGGCACACACAACCCACACACAGGACCCAGGTCAGGTGACCAAGGAAACTTCACCACAGGACCCCACAAAACACCTACTACATAAGGCCACTCTACTAAGACTGGGAGACATAGCAGCCCTACCTAATACACAGAAACAAACACAGGGAGGCAGCCAAAATGGGGAGACATAGAAACATGTCCCAAATAAAGTCACAGAACAAAGCTCCAGATGAAGAACTAAACAAAATGGAAACAAGCAATCTACCAGAGGCAGAGTCCAAAACACTGGTTATGAGGATGCTCAGTGACCTCAGTGAGAACTTCAATGAAGAGACAGGAACCATAAAAATGGAGACAGAAAATACAAGGTGATGGAAAGAGAAGTCACATTAGGTGGTGAACTTATTATACATCAAGGTGACAATGCACTGTAGACTTGTATGCCTGAAACCTATGTAATCCTTGCTAACAGAGGTCACCCCAATAAGTCTAACAATAAAAATGAATAAAAAAATAAAATATAAATAATAAATAAATAAAAACCCTGACAATAAAAAAAAAATGGAGACAGAAAACATAAATAGCACCAGTCAGAAATGAAGACTATAATAAATGAAATGAAGAACACATTAGAGGGAATCAAGTCGATTAGAGGAAGCAGAGGATCAAATCAGCAATTTGGAAGATAAGGTAGCAGAAAACACCCAATCAGAACAGCAAAAAGAAAAAGAATTTTTAAAACGAAGATAGTCTCAGGGGCCTCTGAGACACCATCAAGCATCTTAACATTCACATCATAGGGGTACCTGAAGGAGACAAGAGTGTGCAAGGAATTGAAGACCTATTTGAAGAAATAATGACGAAAAACTTCTCCAGAAACAGACATTCAAGTCCAGGAAGTACAGAGAGTCCCAAATAAGATGAACCCACAGAGACCCACACCAAGACACATCACAATTAAAATGCCAAAGCTTAAAGACATAGAAAGAATCTTAAAAGCAACAAGAGAAAAGCAGTTACCTATAAGGGAGTTCCCATAAGATTGTCAGCAGGTTTGTCAACAGAAGCTTTACAGGGCAGAAGGGATTGACACAAAATATTCAAAGTCATGAAAACCAAGGACTTAAAACCAATATTACTCTACCCAGCAAAGCTATCAGCTAGAATTGAAGGACAAAGATCTTCCCAGACAAGAAAAAGCTGAAGGAGTCATCACCTCCAAACCAGTATTACAAGGAATCTTAAAGGGACTTCTTTAAGATGAAAAGAAAATCAAAAATATAAATAATAAGATGGCAAAAACTACATATCTATCCACAATTACTTTCAATGTAAATGGATTAAATGCTCCAATAAAACATAGAGTGACTGAATGGATAAGAAAACAAAACCCTTACATGTGCTGCTACAAGAGACTCACTTCCGATCAAAAGACACACAGGCTGACTGTAAAAGGATGGAAAAAAGATAGTTCATGAAAATGGGAACCAAAGAGAAAGCTGAGGTAGCAATACTTATACCAGATAAAACAGAATTTAAAACAAAGGCTATAACAAGAGACAAAGAAGGACCCAGTTATGCCATTTTGGCAGGTATTTATCCAAAGAAACCCAAAACCCTACATTGAGGAGGGATGAGCATCCATATGTTCGTTGCAGCATTGTTTACAATGGCCAAGACGTGGAGGCAGCCTGGGTGTCGGTTGATGGATGATGGATAAAGAGGAGATGGTACGTATACGCAATGGAACGTTGCTCAGCCACGGAAGGGACTGGGTTCTTGCCATCTGCAATGGCATGGGTGAACCTGGAGGGTATTGTGCTGAGTGGAGGATGTCAGACAAAGACAGATTCAATGTGATTTCACTTACATGTGGAATCTAAAGAGCAAAATAAACAAACAAATGAAACAGAAACAAATTTACAGCTAAAGAACATTTTAATGGTTGCCAGATGAAAAGGGGGTTGTGGGACTGAGTGAAAAACGGGGAGGGGTTAAGAGGTACAAACTGGTAGTTACAAAATAGTCTTTATTGGGGGTGTAAAGCACAGGGAATATAGTCAATAACATGGCCATAGCTAGGTATAGTGTCAGGTGGGTCCTAGACTAGTCGGGGGGATCACTTCTTAAATTATATAAATGTCTAATCTCTATGCTGTACACCTGAAATTAATATAAAATAATATTGAATGTCAACTGTAATTGAAAATTTTAAAAAGGGGGCGGAAAGATGAAGGGAAATAAGAGGTTAAATTTTCCGGGTATAAAACAAGTAAGTCATGAGACTGTAACAGACAGCATAGGGAATGTAGTCAATACACTGTGACAGCATGGTACGGTGTCAGATGGGTGCTAGACTTACCATGGCGATCACTTCTTTAAGTATATAAATGTTGCACAACTATGGTACATACCTGAAACTAACCTAATATTGTGTTAGCTAAATCTTAATAGCAATCTGTTTTAAAAAAAGAAACTTACAAAAGTAGACTTCTATTTCTTTGGTCATGACCTTTGTGCTACTGTTGTCGTACCTTTTTTATTTTATAAATGTGTCAAACCAACAACATATTGTTACAATTTTTCTCTTTCAAGTATTTAAACAGATTAATTTTTAAAATTCTGCCTATTTACCAATATGGTTATCGTTTCAGATGGATCTGGTTTTTGGGTAGCGCCACATTTCTACCCGTATCATTTTCCTTCTGTTGACATTTGCTGCAGCAGAGATGTGCTGCTCATGAATTTGTTCAGCTTTTGTATCTGTGAAAGGTCTTTATTTCACCCTCATTTTTGAAAGGTATTTTCACTAGATTGAGAAGTCTAGGTTTTTTTTCTTTTCATGCTGAAAGGATGTTGCTCCACTATCTTCTTGCTTTGATTGTTTCTGATGAGAAATCTGCTGTCATTTTTAGCTTCGCTCCTCTGTACAGAAGCCTTTCTTCCTCCGGCTGCTTTTAAGACATTTCCATTTATCACTGGTTTTGAGCAATTTGATTGTGATGTGCTTTCAGGTAGTTTTACTCAGGTGTCTTGTGCTTGAAGTTCATTGAGTTTCTGCGGGGAGGGGGGGGAACAATTTTAGCTATTATTTCTTCAAATATGTTTTATGTCTTCTCTCTCCTCTCCTTTCAGGATTCCAATTACCCACAGGCCACTTGAAATTGTCTTGCAGCTGACTAATGCTCTTTCCATTTCTCAATTCTCTTTTCTCTGTTTCATTTTAGATTGTTTCTATTGCTATGTCTTTAAGTCCTTTAATCTTTTCTCCTATAATATCCAAACTTTTGCGAATACCATTTAGTGTATTTCTCATCTCAAAAAATTGTTGTTTCACCTATAGAAGTTTTACTTGAGCCATTTATACTTCTTCCTGTCTATACTTAATTTTTTGAACATATGAAATAACAACCATTTTAATGTTCTTATCTAATTCTAACGTCTGTGTCAGTTCTGGGTTGGTTTCAATTGATAGTTCTCTGTCTCCATTATGGGCTGTGTGTCTCTGCTTCTTTGCATGCCTGATAAATTTTGTTTTAATGACAGGTGTTGTGAATTTTACCTGGTTGGGTGTGTATTCCTATAAACATTCTTGAGTTTGTTCTGGGATGCTGTTACAATCCTCAGAAATATTTTTATTCTTTTGGGTCTTTAAGATTTGTTGGGTAGACCAGAGCAGTGCTTAATCTAAGATTAATTATTTCCCACTACTGAGGCAAAAGCTTCTGCGTACTCTACCCAATGTCTCACGAATCTGAGTTTTCCAGTGTGGCTGGTTGGAAGAGACTCTATTTGCAGCCCCGTGTGAGCCCCGAGGACTATCACGTCCGGTCCTTTGAGTGTTTCTGTCCCTAGTCTCAGGCAGTTTCTCATATGCATGCACTGATCACTACTGAGATGAATATTCAGCAGGCAACCTATACAGATCTCTGGGGTTCTGTCTGGGTGTCGTTCTCGCCTCTTGGGTCCCATGTCCTGAAAACACTAGGTGCCTTGTCCTCCTCAGACTCTCACCCCATGTCTTCCACTCCAGGAGTCCCCCGAAGTTCTACATCAGAAACGGCCAAGGCAGCAAGTTGGGGCAATAACAGAACTCATACACACACACCCCTTATTTTTTACCTCTCAGGGATCACTACTCTTTGTTGCCTGATTCTCTGTGTCTTAAAAACCATTGTTTCCTATATTCTGTCCATTCTTTGGTCGATTCAGGTGGTGGCACATACCTGACCCCCAGTACTCCATGCTGGTTAGAAGCAGAATTCTCTAGCCATTCATATATAATGTACTCATTGATATAGTTGGGTTTAATAAGTTCAATACACTTTCCCACCTGATCTATATTCCTTTTTCTCTCTTTTACAGTCTCCTTTTAAATGAATTACTTTTTTATTCCTTTTTTTTTTTTTAAACTCTGTGAGCTTGGAAGTTAGTCTTTTATTATTCTTTTAGTAGTTACCCCAGAGATTATAACATGCTTCTTGAAACTTATCAAAGTCTAATATTAAATGACACTTTTATGAACAATGCAAAAATCATAGAACATTTTAATTCTACCTATCCTTTCACAAATCATAAACCAATGATGACTTGCATTTTCATTCTGTCCATATTTTTAACCCAGCAAGATGTTATTATTGTTCTATGCTATCTATATCGATTTACATTTACCTATATATTTGCTGTTTTGTTGTTCTGCGTACCTCCCTGTACCTCTAACCTTCCTCCTGAATTCATCCTTTTACCTGAAAAACCTTTTAGTATTTTCTTTAGTGTAGGTCTTCTCATGCCAAATTTTCTCTGTTTCTGTCTGTCTGAAAATGTCTTTATTTTGCCTTTAGTGTTGAAGGGTATTTTGTTGGCATAGAAAACCCTGGTTCAGCAGCTATGTCTGCTGCAGCAGTTTAAAGATAGCATCCCAACGCCTCTGACTGCCTTTATTTCTCTTGAAAATCAGCTATACGCCTAAGGAAAGGGGATGGGACCCTCCTCGCTTTGGTGGGGACCAGTGACTTGGTGTAAAGGTAACCCAGAAGCATTTCAGCCTTTTGGAGTGAGGAAGCCAATGACACCTTTGTCTTAGTCCCTAAAATGGGAGTGAGGCCACCGTGGAGTGCTAGTGCCCTCTGGTGTGTGAGAGAGGCAAACCTCGACCACACAGAGGCCATGCCATCCCAGGACCGGAAGAAGTCCTGGAACTTGGCAAATACAAATCCGTCCCCAAACAAGCCCACAAAGAGACAAGACAAAATATGTGGGAAAACAACAGAAAGGTAACAAGCTCACGGGCACCCAGGTACTGAAATCACCATAAACTGTCACACACAGGTCTCAGAATAAATATGCATTCTTTGTTTAAGAAGATAAAAGACAAGATGGTGAATTTTAACAGAGATCTGATATGAAGACTGTAAAAACAAAGAACTAGGATTGTATCCTTGGCCTCTGAAGACGAGAGCAGCCTCCTGGCCTCCCCTGTCCCAGAGCCTCTGGTCACCTGTTTTGCTTCTGCACCCCTGGTGGTGACTGGGGCTGGGTGGCCTCCCCTGACTCATTGCAGGTGCAGCTCAGAAGCTCATCACCCCTGTCCCACTTGGGCTCAGGCTCACTTGGGTCTTCCCTGTTACCCCTGAGTCATGAGAAGCCCCAGGACCCACATACATGCCACACAAAATTGGGGGCGGGGGTAAAACTCCATGGAGTGAACCATTGATGAATGGGATTTGAGCACTGGCTAGTCCATAAACTGCCCCCTTCCTCCTCCTGAACGGAGTCTGCTGAGACTCGGTCACAGGAGGTCGGACTATTAATTTCAATGAACTCGTCCTAGAAAAAGTGCCCCATCCCTCACTGCTGAGTATCACTGCGGTCACCTTTGAAGGACTCCCCTTGGGAAGCTGTGCACCGATGCCAGCGCCTGTCCCCCCTTCAAGGCAAGTTTGGAGCTCTCTTTCTGGAATGGCCATCAGAGCTGTCGTCGTACCCCAAATCTGACAATTAAGTTTGAGAACTTGACACCGTGCACTTACGTTGGCAGCACTGTACAAACACCTCAGTAAGGTGTCACAACCTTGTCAAAGCTGTCAGAAGGGAGTACATCAAAGGTGACCGCAGTGACACTCAGCAGTGGGGTGTGCAGCACTTTTTCTAGGATGAGTTCGTGAAATTAACTGTCCCACCTCGTAGTACAGCCTCTTGGAAGACGCTGCTATGAGAGCACGTAACCATCACACTCATCTCCAGCTCTGTCTCTGTCACGCCCTGTGTCACCCCAACCTCTCACTTCCGGCTGCCTAATTTGCCCCCTGATAAGATCGCGGCGCTAAGCCTTCGGCTCATACTCTGCTGCTTTGCGTGTCTGTCCCCTGAGGCGGCCGTAACAAAGTACCGCACATGGGGTGGCTGACACAGCACCACGCCATCTCTCCTACTCTGAGGACAGAAGTCTGAAAGCACGGTGTCAGCCAGGCCGAGCTCGCTCCAGAGCCGCCAGGGCAGAAGCTGTCCTGGCTCTGTCCAGCTCCGGTCGCCGCAGGCACTCCTGGGCAGTGGCAGCGCCACCCGGCCTCTGCTTCCTTCACACGCCGTCCTCCCGCGTCACCCCACCGTCATCTCTCTGTGCTTGCCACTGTCTGTGTCCAAATTTCCCCTTTTTGTAAAGACACCGGTCATGATGGTGTTAACCTAATTGTGTTAACTAACCTAATTGTGTTAATCATTTTGCTACACACAGGGTCCAGCACAAGTAACACCCTTTTTTAAGGAACTAAAATATTGTTATGTTACAAAATTACATGCCTATGATTTTGTAATGAAAGATTTGGTATACGTTACCAGCTATAAAAAGGGCGCTACTTCTGCCAGAGCCTGTATATGCATATGTATCAAACTGTCACACTGTACACCTTCAACTTATACACTATTATATGTCAATCATATCCCAATAAAGCTGGGGGAGGGGAAAGAGGTGCTAAGCAGAAAAGTAAGGAAGTGCAAGGTATGTGTGTGTACCTCTTCTTTCTACATGTAAAGACAATGCGTATGTGATGGTATGAAACAATAATTGAACAGTACTTATTAATGGGGCAGAATAATAATTGAAGAAATACTGCCCCAGAATTCACCCAAACAGATGAGAGGGACCAAGCTCAGATTTAAGAAAGAATCGCTTCCCGGCCTTTTGGCTAAGATCAAGCATAGTAACAAAGAAATTTTTAAAAACCCAAGCAGGAAGAGTGAAAGGAAATACACACCTACATACATCACGGTAAAACTGCAGGAAACTACAGAAAAAGAAAATATCAAAAAACAAACTGCAAAAGACGAAGGAAGCATCCTCGGGTCCCTTAGCTCCTCCAACAAGGAACTGGCAGTTTCCCCAGGGGGAGAAGCCACCCCAAATGCAAGGCTTCCCTCCCTGGTTTGTCACACCTGTCATGTCTAGCCCAGTGATTGATTCCTCGCTATCTTAGTGTGTCTCTAATACCTCCAAGTCAATTTTTTTAATCCAGATTTTCTGCTATCATCAAAAAGTTGTTCCAAATTACCTGAGTTTCAGGATCCAAATTTTAATGTATAAAATGTCTAAATGATGGTAGACCTAGCATCATAGATAAATGAGCTCTAAGCCCAGATAGCTTTACAAATTATTGTTAGCTAACATTCAAATAAAGGTCATTTCTATGTTAGTCAAAGTATTCCAAGTCACAGAAAAAGTTAGAAATTCAGTTGTGAAGTTGACATATTCTTAATATCAAAGCTTTCTTAAGTTACTCTTTAAACAGAAAGAAGTGAACAATTTTCATTTCTTAAGATGGGAAAACAAGTAAAAATTACAAAATTAAATCAAATTTGTATAAAAGGGATACACTATGAATTTATTTTTATTTCAGGAAAACAAGGATGTGCCCATATTAAGAAAACAATGGATAGGATTGATTAAAACAACAAATTGAAGGATTAAAAACTAAACTGGAGTAGAAGGAAACTCTTAAACTTAATAGACTATTTAACAAAAGCCGACAGCAAATATCCCATTAAACAGTGAAATTCTAAGGTCGTTCCTATAAATATCAAGATGCGAACTCAGTATCGCCACTGTTATGCAATGCTGTTTTGGAGGTGGTAGCCAAGTTACAAAACATGAACACCAAAAAGCAAAATCCTGTTCTGGCATCACTTTGCAGGACAAATTCTTTGAGACATAACTGATCTCACCAAAAACAGAAGAGAAATAGCTGTGAACTTGAGCCCGAACATCAGGCCACCTGGAGGGGCAGGAGGGCACTAAGGACAGAGAGGGGCAGTGGCCCCAGGGGTGTGGAGTCAGCCAGTGGAGACACGGAGAAGGAAACCCTGTAATGATGGTGGTCCGCCAAGGGAGGTTTCGGGGATCCCAGTGCCGTCCCTCCACCAGTGGTAAACGCTGAAGCACATCACCTCATGAGGGAATCACCCCCGGTTCAGGCTGCAGGACAGCCCCAGAGGATGACGGAGCGAAAAGCTCACGAGCGTGGGAGTCGGCCCGTGGGTGAGCACAGGAGAGACGTGAGCACCACTTTCAGATAACGGTGTGGTCACATCAGTAAATAGAAAATTATAGGGAAAACATTTAAAGGAATTAGGGTGCCATCACAACTAACCAAGAGATACTCGGGGTGAGACAACAAGAGACCCCACAACAAGACTCCCAGCGACGAGGCTTCCATTGCAGTGAGCACAGCGAGCATGCAGATTTTGGCTTCTAAATATCATTTCCCTCCAAAGGGCCCTCCTTCAAGAAATAACTGATTTGAGGTCTAGGGTAGGGGATGAGGCTGGGACATTTGGGCTAAAATCAATGAAATGCTTAAAGATTCTTCCCAGAAGCCAGCCTGGAGCCCCACTGAACCTTGTGAGGAAATAAAAGTGCGTGTGTCCATGCCGACACTCAGAAAACGCGAGTAGAAGGCAAGGGAGCTTCTGCAGAGGAATGCCAGCTAATCATCTAGAAGAAATAATGGGTTCGGAACACCTGAACCCTGAAACCATCCATCCCTGATGTAATAACTCACCCAGGAATTGAATTAGAAAGAGCGATAACTGACTCAGGTTGAGGGAGTCAGTGGATAATAAAACCAGGAGGTGAAAGATTGTTGGATGAAGCAGGTGTCATCTGACCCACCCACTTGCCTCAGACATGACATTTCTCTATGGTCCAAGTAACTTTCAATGACTGCCACTTCTGCAGTTGCACCCTGAGGGCTTTCTGTCCACACAGGGTGCACAACAGAAGTGACCAGGGAACTGACTTAGCATTGTCCAGAGAAAGACAACCAATAGGAGTGAGATGGTAGGTATAGATTAGCGACAGAGACAGAGACAGAGACAGGCATAGGCATGGACGTGGACTTATTATAGATATAAAAGGAGATTTATTACGAGGAATTGGATCACATGAATATGGAAGCTGAGAAGTACCATAATCTGCCATCAGCAAGCTGGGCCAGAAGAGCAGGTGGTATAATTCAGTCCAAGTCCAAGGGCCTGAGAACCAGAAGAGCCCACAGCCCAGCCCACAGCATAGAGCCCAGCCCACAGCACAGAGCCCAGCCCACAGCCCAGAG